>JAMKQA010026040.1:0-16080 GCA_024699735.1 Posidonia australis
GATATTTTACATAATAAACTAAAAAATATTCCAATTAAATTTTTTTTATCTTTTTTAAATGTTTTATAAATTATATTTCTTGTTGTATTTCTAGAAAATTTTTTAAACTGTGGATTTAAATAATTTTGTATACATGATTCAAATTTTTTATTTTCAGAAAAAGAGAATGGTTGTTCGTCTTTTACTATAAATTTAGTTATTCCTTTATTAACTTCTTATGTATTATATTTCCAATTAATTATACCACTAGATCCTACTTGTAATTTCGATTGTTTTAAATCTGTGTTGTCATCTTTGTTATGTTTGGATATACATTTTTGTAAATGTTTAGATATATGACCTACACTCCCTCTCCTAGGACATGTGTATGTGGTATTACTATAATTATAGTAACACTTAGTTTGATTTACATGGTCTATTGTAACATGCTCCCAAACCCAAGAATTTTATTTCCTAAGTTTTTTAGTGGCTGTGGACTGTGTAGTCTGTGTTGGGGTAGACTGAGGTTGATCTGACTCCATACTAGGAATATAATCATGGCTACCAACATTACCAAAATTTTCCATTTTAATATAAAAAATGAATATAAAATAATAAAATCCTTAACTCACAAAAACCAAAACCCAAAAATGGAGGGATTAGAAGTAAAGAATTTGGAGAGATTAGAAGTAAAGAAATTTTGATGTTGCTGGCTCAACTTGTGTAGCGTGGAGACTGGAGAATAGAAGACGGGGCGGAATCCAAAGCCAAATAGGAAAATTTTCACTTGAAAGTTGGGAGAAAGTTGTAGTGGAGGAGAGAAGAGAAGATTGAGTTGTGAAGAAAAATGAATGGAGTTGGGAGATATTTATAGGTTAAATGAAAGTAGAGAAAAATAAATAAATGTAAGTTTTTTCCTTTAAAAAAAAATAAAATAATAAATAACTTAAATGACCGTTGTATTTTGGGACCGTTGGCAACGGTCCACTGATTTTGGACCGTTGCCTTTTTTTTTATTATAAAGGGCCGGGTGTTATATATATATATTTTTTAAAAGGGTCGGACTTCTAGTCATATCCTGTGTTATATATATATATATATATATATATTAAAAAGGGCTGAGCTTCCAGTCCGATCCTGTTATATATATATATATATATTAATTTCTACTGGCCCAACTAGTTTTTTTTTTAAATTTTGCAGGCTGACCTGGCCCAGCCTAGGCTGCTTCACGGGTCAAATTGGGCCTACTAAACTGGTCTTCGTGGGCTTGACTTCTCGGCCCAGCACGGTCCACGACCCATGGTGGGCCTGGCCTGGCCCAGCTCATTGCTGGGATTGTCGGGCTAACATTTGTCAAGATTGTATTTTTTTTTTTTTTGATTTGAGTTTTAATTGTAGTGTCGCTCCACTCGTGGTAAATCATGCATTTCCTAGTTTTTTTGACGCAATACACTCAGAGGAGATTGAGATATATCTGATTGTGACAGGATTTTAAAGGGACATTCGAAGATATTTCAAATTTATGCTTTATAATTAAATACTAGTTTTTTACTCGTGCTTCACAACTTGAATATTAGTTCCAGGTTAACTTTCCTTATAATTCATGGAATAGAAAAAAATACCAATGTTTTATTATTTTCCACTACATTCTCGTACTACTTCAGTACTTTCTTTTTATGTGCACTAAGCTACCTTTTCTTCTTTTTAGGGAAGGGATATAGGTTCTGCTTCCAATCTCTATTGATCTTTTTAATAAGGCACACCTTTGACTTCGAGTTTTTCCTTTTAAAAATCATAACTACAGTTCTTTGTTGTCACAAATTTATTTCTCAATTAAAGTACATAGAGGATTTTTTTTTTTTGAAAACGGTAATATATTATTAATGTTCCCTTAGCTATGTAAATCACCATCAAGGGATCAGAATGTCCAAAAGTATTACAGAGAATTGGAACCAAGGTTCCAAACAGATGTAAAAATAGAGTATTTGCGGAGAACCATACAGAGTCCATGTTCTCACACTCGAAAAATGACAAAAAGAAACTATAGAATGTAGAAAAGGGAACTCAAATTAAACTCCATCTCCCCCTCCTGCAGAGCTTATCAGATTAGGGGTAGGCTCAGAGGACTGTGGCTGAAGAGCCTCATAGGATCCCATTGAAGATGCAATATTATTTGGGACTTGATCCATGGTTCATTTATGATGCATAAAGGAGATAGATTGTAAGTGTTCTTCCTTCTCGAAGCCTGTTGCAAAATTATCTATCCAAAGATGCATTAGAGAGATGATATCAAAAACAATTGCTGTGTGAGACTTACTACGGTCTCTAAAAGTTCTGTTGTTACGCTCCATCCAAATCAATCAGAGAATAATTTGAACTAAAGCAACCCACCCATGCTTATTGAGATTAAATTTGAGCGCAGGTGCAATATTAAATAAATCAGCAATTTCAAAAAATCCAGGGTACATAGCAGAGGATAAGAAGAAGTTCCATATAGGCTAGATAAAGGGACAAAACATAAATAAGTGGGAATTGGCTTATCTATGCATTTTACATAGTATACAAGTTTCTGAGCCATTCCACCCTCTTTTAGATAAATTCTCTCTAATTAAATTTTTATTATTTAAGACCATCCATGAGAAAAGCTTGATTTTTAAAGGAGCCCAACTTTTTTAGATATTCCAATTTAGAGGGAATTGGATGGCTCCATCATTCAGGATTCTATAACAAGAATTAACTGAAAAAGTGTTATCTTTGGCTGGCATCCATATAAGGTTGTCCCCACCAGGCTATAGGGAAATGTCTTGCAGTACAGTAGTTAAGAAATCTACGTGTGATTGGATAATTGTATGATCACCTAAGAATACATTGAAATGATCAAAAAGTTTATTGAAATCAGTCCTAAATAAATCCACAGTTTTTTGACTGATGCTTTCTTAAATCTTGCTATAGAATACAACTCAGGGAACGTAAATTTTAATTTTTCCCTATTGCACCACTTGTTTTCCCAAAACAGTACATTATTACTACTATGCACTTGGAAAGTGGTGAAGTAATTAATAATATCAAGACTGTTGGATCGAAATGCTTCTCTAGAGAGAGGGTGAATAGAGAATTTTAGTTTTTAATATCACTATATCCAATTTTAAATATCAAAAGAAAATACAAGCAAAGTGATTAATCAACTAATGCTTATCATATACACTTGATGGCACAGAAAATAAATGCACAAGAAGGGGATGAGAGAAATTGAAAACTCGTGTGATTTATAGTGGTTCGGCAACCCTAGCCTAGTCCACTCCTCAAGATCCTCTTGAGATTTTTCCCTTATTCTTAAAATGATAAAGAACATACTTTTTTTTTTTTTTTTGTTAACGGTTTAGACTTTTTATGTCCCAGGAATCGAACCTAGGACCCAAGGCAAGTTTTTGCCTTCTCAAGCCACTGTGACAATGAGACATTGTCATAAAGAACATACTTGTGTTGGTTGTCCCACCAACTCTTCCCTTGCTCCTTCCATTTCTCTATCCCGAGAAACTAGAGCCTTTGTCTGATGCTTTACAACTTTGAAACTCCCCTCTCACAGAGCTCGTTTACAACAATAACTTTACAATATCGCTCGTGAGGAGAATATAGGACAGAAGGAATGTAAAATTACAAGTATATCGTTGGTGTCCTCTATTGAGGCTAATCGAGTTCTATTTATAGCCATAAGACCATCGAACGATGTGTCTAACGACTAGAAAAACGGTCACAAACGGCTAGTCTTTCGGTATGTCGTTTTGACCTCCGGAATGCCAAAATGATCTTCAGTCTGCACCTGTCGAGTAATTCGGTATGCCGAAATTCTTTCTGTATACAGATTTCTCATGAAACGGTATGCCGTTTCATCCTGGTATGCCGTTTCTGTCTTCATCTTTATCTCCTTAGTTTTTCCCGGAATTCCGATGCTAGTGCTGTTTTCTCCTACTTCGGTATACCGTTTCTATTCGGTATGCCGTTTTTGGTTTCTACTTCTTTGAATTCAAAACGCCGTTAGGTATGCTGTTTCTGGTTTCTACTTCTTTGAATTCGGAATGCCGTTAGGTATGCCGTTTTCTCCTGAATCGGTATGCCGATTTTGATACTTCATGAAACTTTGTAAATATTTTGACTTTTTACAAAATAAACTTTACATGACTCAATTACATTCTTCAATCCTTTTTCTGAGTACATACATTTACAACATATAATTTCTTCAGCCTTTTATTTCTGTGAAAATATACAAAAACTTCATTAGTCTAGGTGTAATCATCAAAACAAAAATATATTTCTAACAAAGACAATCCTTAATATTTTGCCATAGTGGAGAGCAATTGTTTATGGAGGAAGTTAATAAAGCCCCAGGCCCTACTCTATTTAGATATCTCACCTTAAGAAGTTCTTTCCACTTTATATTATTATTCTCAGAAAGTAATTGCCAAAGCAGCTTAGCCTTCAAAGCATAATTGAAATTTCTTAAGTTAATAATCCCCCAACCTTTTTATTTCTCTGATCTACATAAGGTTGTCTAATTAACTAAATGAAGGCTTTTACAATTAGAAGAAAAGGAATTCCACAAAAACCTACTTCTGATCTTATCAATTTCTTTCTCTACTTTAATAGGTAAATGAAGACCTGACAAGTAGTAGGTAGGGATGGCAGAGAGCACCGAATTTAACAAAGTTAGATGACCACCTAAGGATAAGTATTTTGTTTTCCAAAGAAACAATTTATTGGAAATTTTCTCTATAACTGGAGTCCAATCTCTATAAGTGGCCTTTCTATAGTGTAGTAGTAATCCAAGATACATGAGAGGTCAACCAGCATCCCCACAACCCAATATATTGCAAGAGTTGGTTAGCGATTGCTGGCTCACACCAATTCCTGTGATTGATGATTTATGAAAGTTTATTTTTTAATCTAGAACAGGATTGGAAACAACATAAAATCATTTTGATGTTTATCATGTTCTCCTCACTGTCAGAAAGAAATAATAAAGTATCATCTGTATATTGTATGTTAACCACAATGGGGCCCCCATGTGGGAATTGTATGCCAGAGATTAGATTATTAGCCAATGCCAGTTTCAACATGCTATTTAAAATATGTGTGGCAACTATAAATGATAGGGGGGATAATGGATCTCCTTGCCTTAGCCCATTAGTAGCTCCAAAGAATCTTTTGGGAGAACCATTGACCAATATAGAAAATTTTGAGGTGTAGATACACGTCCTAACCCAGGAAATCCATTTCGGCCCAAATCCTAGCCCATTAAGGGAGTCTAGCAAGAAATCCCAATTCACATTATCAAAGGCCTTTTCAAAGTCTAGCTTAGGATGTATCTAGGAATATTTGAGGTTTTCATGTAACGTAGAGCTTCTTGTGCAACAAGAAAACAATCTCCTATCGATCTTCCAACTAGGAAAGCACATTAAGATTGATCAATTGCCTCATTTAGGAATGGGGTAAGCCTTGTTGCCAAGGTTTTTGTGATAATCTTATATATACTGTTCACTAGACTGATTGGTCTAAAGTCTTTGATGTGTTGAGCACCAGTCTTCTTGGGAATTAAAGCAATAAATGTTTAATTAATTGGTGCTAAAATTCAGGGTCACTAGAGGAGTAATGGTTTTGGAAGATATTGAGTATATCTGATTTCAGAAGATCCTAGAAGTGCTAAAAGAAATCTAAGGGAAATCCATCAAGTCCTGGGGCTTTGTCTCCAAGTAGGCTAAAAAAATTCTTTTTTATCTCTTCTATTGTGAAAGGCTCCTCTAATGATTCAGAGTGTAAGATCTTATAAGGAACTAAGTTATCCCAATTGATAGAAACCTTGAATCTTTTTTCCTTGTTAAATTGCCAAGTGAAGTGTTTTTCTATCTCTTTGCATATTGCTTTGGGTGAATAGACTAGGGTATCGTTTATGTTCAATGAAGCAATGGTGTTAACCCTCCTACGACATTTTACCATATTGTGAAAGAAGGTTGTGTTCAGATCCCTCTCTTTAAGCCATTGTATTCTAGATTTTTGCTTCCAGTAAGATTCCTGCTCCTTTAACAACGAGATATGTTCTATTCTTAGAGTCTTTTTCTCTTCCCAAATCTCATCACTAAGCAAAGAATATTCAGTTAGTCCATCAATGTATTGTATTTGAGATTCTATATATAGTAATCTGTTCCTTCTCTCCTCCTTGATTGGACCAATCCAATTTTTAATGTGTTGTTTCCGATTTTTTAGTCTATATGGAAAAACAGCAATGGGAGAAGGTAAGGAGCAGATATAAGTGGATTTCTGCCAGTAATTTAGTAAGAATTTCTCAAAACCAACAATATAAAACTAGGATTTATAGAATCTGAATAGGGATGGACCCCAGTCAAGAGGGATTGTATCTAGAATTATGGGGATATGGTCAGAAACAACCCTGGCCTTTCCAGAGCAGAAGGCATGAGGAAATTTTACTGACCAGTCTGTAGAGATGATTGAAAATTAGACCATGTAAAAGAGTAATTGTTGGGAGAGAAGTCCATCAAGAAGTTGTTTTCAATAAATTCATTGAAGTTTCTCATATGAGTAGTGATTTCAGACCTAGAAGAGTGTTCATGAGAGTATCTAGTTACATTAAAATCACCTCCAATGACCTAATTGTTGTTGACTAGATTACTGATGTTGTACATTTCCTTAATGAAGTCTTGCTTTAAGTACATAGAGGATTTTGGGTGGATTTCTTTTCCTCAAAATAAGGATGGAAGAAAAAATTACTGGGTTTTGATTTGGTTCCTTTTTCTAGTTTGATGTAAAAAATAAGAATGATATAAACTTTATTTAGAATTCCAAACATAGACAGATTGATGGAATACTTTTCCCAACATCATGCATGATATTTATTCACAATCATGGAATCTACTCACTCACTAATAAGTGTCACTAAATATCTCACATAAGCAAGTCTTTTGTAAGAAGAAACAATGTAGTTGGGTATGTTTTAGTGGTAGCAGTTGCTTTTTAATTCGCTATATTTGAGAAACATGTGCATTGAACGACAAGTGTTTAAACGTATGTGGGCATAACTACTATGGGAAGTGGATTAGGAAGAGTGATTTTGATTTATATATTGAACATTAAATATTGTAATTTTAGATTTGTGCATTGTTTGTACATTCCATACTTTAGGAAAATAGCATAATTTTGAATTTGTGTGTGATTTCATGGATAGAAACCATGTCTATGGATTGTCTAATCTGCATTCCTTTATATATGTGATCTGATCTTTTCATGTGAGTCCTCACAATAGAAGATCACTATGAAACAAGGCATGATATGAAATTTTCGACCAAAATTATTAAAATACATAAGACTCTATTTCGAAATGAGTGTTTTGAAGCGAAATAAAAGATGAAGAGGAAATAATGTTTTATTTGACATTTTATGTTAAAAGAAATTTAAGAGAGAAACCTTCTATTTAAAGGAAAAATATCTACATTTGCTTTTATAATTCTAATCTTGCCATTATTCTCATGCTTCTCTCCTCATTCATTTTGGAAATTCAATATTAAATAATTAAAATGAAAGATGAGGATGACCATGAAATATAATCAAGTTTTACGATATTAAAACAATATGCAACAAACAAAGTAAAAAAAATCGGAAACTAAGAAAATAAGTTTTATACTTTTTCAACACATATAACAAATTGTTTTAACAATTTATATTCTCATGGTTTTTAATTTGGATTGCATAATGAAATATATTTCATTCCTATTTATAATTGAATTGGTCTAAAAATACAAAAAAACACACACACAAGGCATGTTTCTTGTAGACTACTTTTTATTTTTGTATTGGGACAAGGCTATTTTTTCTAGGCCTGATTTCCTTTGAACCCACTCGATTTTCATGCCATTGTTCTCTTGCTTCTCTCCTCATTCATTTTGGAAATTCAATATTAAAATAATTAAAATGAAAGATGAGGATGACCATGAAATATAATCAAGTTTTACAATATTAAAACAATATGCGACAAACAAAGTAAAAGAAATCGGAAACTATGAAAATAAGTTTTATATTTTTTCAACACATACAACAAATTGTTTTAACAATTTATCTTCTCATGGTTTTTAATTTGGATTGCGTAATGAAATATATTTCATGCCATTGTTCTCTTGCTTCTCTCCTCATTCATTTTGGAAATTCAATATTAAAATAATTAAAATGAAAGATGAGGATGACCATGAAATATAATCAAGTTTTACAATATTAAAACAATATGCGACAAATAAAGTAAAAGAAATCGGAAACTATGAAAATAAGTTTTATATTTTTTCAACACATACAACAAATTGTTTTAACAATTTATCTTCTCATGGTTTTTAATTTGGATTGCGTAATGAAATATATTTCATTCCGATGTATAATTGAATTGGTGTAAAAATATTAAAAAAACACACACATTAACATAAACACTTCTTGTCAGAACTCTTTATCGATGTGGGACTAACTGTAATAAGTGTCTTTACTAATGAAACACATACGGGGCCTGTCAGGGTACTTCCACCGCCGCGGATCGTCTCGCCACACAACGTACATGACCAGGGCGGAGAAGTGCAAATTGCAGAAACAACGCCGCTGCTTTTCGTCTCTCCCGCCACCATCCCCTCCCCAGACCCCAAACCACCACCAAGCGGCAAGCACAACAAGAACTCCCAACTGCCCCGCCGTCGTCGCCCCCCAGACACCCTGGGCCGCCCAGGTCACCCAATGCAATCTACCATTCAAGATCACTCCACCACCACCAATTTGATTTCCCTCGTGTAACATTCACTTCAGCCGAGAAGACTAACACATCGTCCTTGCGTTCCCGGGACGACGGACGATCTTTCCTCGCCGGTGGCATTGGCAACCTCGATCCACAAGTCATCACAGTAAAGCTCGAGACCCACTTCATAGGACCATGTTCTTCGGCCGGTGTACATTCCCCTTCCCAGAAAACCGCGAGATCCACTTCGTAGGACCATGTTCTCCGGCCGGTGTACATTCCCCTTCACTTTACAATCTACAGACACTGGATTTGAGACATTGGTTCTCTCTGGAAAAGTTGCCAGATTCCATCGGCAACATGAAACACCTACGGTACCTTGACATAGAATGTACTGGAATCCGAAAATTGCCTGCATCAATAGACTGGATACCAAATTTGAGATGAAGCTATAGCAAATATTTGAGACGACAGTGCAAGTTATATCACTACGATTGGTCTCCTCTATGTGATAAAGACGGATGAAGTTGAGGATGCCAGCGCCATGAATACTACGGTACACCTTCATCATCCAACGGATGCAGCTTTGTTGTTTCTCCTCTTAGTATTCTACTTTCCTATGTATTAGACTGAAATATGTTGAAAGCTTCGAATGTGGAAAAATCAAATTCAAAAATTAAGAATCAGGTCATAGATTTGACAGTTTGGGTTATTCCTGTTGACTGGAATACCATTATATGTGTTGAAGAGTTGTTCTCAGTGCTCATGCTGATCATTGTAATTGATATAGATGTTTTATCTTCACTTCCATTTTTTTTTTGATGTCAATCGAGTGGAGAGAGTCCAGAAAAAGGGGAACATGTTAATTGTCTTACAAAGTGGGTAACGTAGGCCGTTAAATTGTCTTACATAGATGGCTCAACTCTGACATAGTCCTCACTCATAGGGTTTATATTCACGTAAGCCTTACATAATGGATAAGCAATGTCAGGCTAGACCACTTAATTGTCTCTAATGTAGTAGTTGAAATATATTCAGCTTAACTAATAAACTTCAATTCTAACCAAAAGTTACAGCCTTGAATGGCTTTTATCTCAATTATATCTCTCTTTAGGTCAGATAAATGAAAAATACCAAGGAGTTGAACAATTTTCAGAGACCACACTCCTGTAAAGGAGATGTGTATATATTGTGTTACTTATCGGCGGTTAGCAGTTGACAGCCAAACTACAATGACAATGGCTTAGAAAAGTTTAAACTTACGTGCTATTTGTTTTGTGAGAGATTTACAGGAGGTCGAGTGGAGTTTACTAAATTTCACTCAATTTTGTTTGTTTAATTTGTAAATCAGGTTCTTATCCAAGTGACACTAGTCCTTCACGTGTTCTTGTCTCATGTGACTGCATGCATATAATTCAATTGAAGTAAAGGTTAAATCTCAGTATGCGAGAGAGCATGCAAGAGCTTTCCTTGATTTCTCATCCCAGGTGTATCATTTAAGTATGGAAGATATGATGCCCTAGGATTAACTGCCTCTTTTTGTTTCAAGTATGTGGGATTTCCTTCTTAACTGATTAACAATGATTGACTATGGATGCAAGATGTTCTACATTCGTGCTATAATACTTGTGATTGATATTAGATTATGGTCTCCACTATCAGCTTCTTGTTCAGTGATTGGGAAACATGTACAATTTCATAATCTTCTCGATATCAAACACACTTCTTTTTATCAGTATGTGTAGAAGTGGAAAGACGAATCAGTTGCTAACTAAAATTTATTTTGCCTTTTCAGTGAAGATGTATAACAGTTATTTGCCCTTCTGAAAAATGGCACCAAGACTTGGACAAATTATCCCTTGGAAAGGTTAGGAGAAGGACAATACACGAGATTTAGTGCATCAAAAGGGTGTTAATTGCATTGGTTGCTGTTGGGAGATTGTCACTTTGACGTCAACAGTCACTCGATTGAGTTTTGCCTCGTGTACTTGTGTACTAATTTATATACTGAGAACAATTAGCTGGTTTTTAATTTAGTTGTAAAACCTTGGTTTTTGATGTTGATTGAGAAGTGGGTTCAAACCGAAGTTACTGTAAGTCATTTTTGAGTTCATAACAAATGTAAAAGATTTAAGTTGCTCAATTGCTAGGTAGAATTGCAGAAAGCGACTAGTCCAAGAAAATTAACAACCCTGCTCCCATAATTTGATTATACTCAACTCATGCACTCCTACAGTAAAATAAGTTTTAATATGAAAAGAACAAAAAAGATCACGATATGAAGTACAACACACCCAACAATACAAGAATCCAATCTAGAAACACAAACATGACGACTACAAAGACCAAGCCAATATCACTTCTTTTACTACTACTACTATTATTGTGAAGAACTTGCAGAATTGTTACTCTGTTGTGAAAAATTAGTACTACCACTGCTGTGAAGAATCCTCAAAATTGTTACCTCTACTGTGAAGAATTCCCATCATACCATCTTCTCCTATGTGAAGGAGCTATTATTGCTGCTCTTCTCTATGTTTGTTCCTCTTCTCCAAATAATAAAAGAGAATATTGAATAATCAAATCACAATAGAATTATAATATGATAATCCAAAGTCCAGCTAATATAGCAAAATGAGTTTCATTACCTTACAAGGTTCCTACAAATATGTCATCAATCAGCAGTTAAACAAAAGAATTATGCTTAAGTTAAAAAATCCTAATTTAAACCCAAAACTTTAATTAAAATTACAAAACCCTAATTTAAGCTAAAAACTTTAATTAAAATCAAAAAAACCCTTAAAATAATTAAATCCATAAAATCCTAATTTAGAACTAATTAATTAAACCATAAAACCCTAAAACGATTAAAAAACCTAAAAACCTTAAATCATTTATTTAATCCAAAAAGAAACTAACTAAAAATCTTTTAATTAAATTCAAACCTCTAAAAACCTAATTTAAAAAAAAAAAATTAAACTAAAAAATTACAAAATCAAAATTTAATTAAAATCACCAAAGCAAATTATTAAATTCAAAAAAAATAATTAAAAACCTAAAACAAAAACAAAACAAAACCAAAATAAATAAAAACAACAAAAAGCCCAAAAGTCAGACGTCCAAACTATAGGCCTAATACAACCCAAGAATCTCCCATTCCTCTTCAACCAAAAAACTTAGGGAAATTGAAAAATAATTCCGATGAGCACCATCTCCCCATCTCCATCATTCCCACGTCCTGACAAACGACAACCACTAGCCACGATCTCCTCACCCATTCCATCCCTTAAAGCCCTGAGAAACCACCAATCGGAGGAGGGGAGAATCGCATCACAGAGAAGAGGGAGATTGGAACTGAACGGAGAGCGCCGGAGAGAGGAGGAGAGCTCGGGAGACCCCTGCAAAACTCCAGAGAAGCCCAACCTATTCTCAGAGCCTGAGACCACCCCCACCAGCTTTTTCCACAACCTTGGACCTCAGCCAACACCACCAGCGCATCAGCCTAGAGGAGCGCCGTCGCTGTCGCCGGAGGACAACCAAACTGCCATCCAGGTACTTCTCTTCTTCCTTTGTTTCATTTCATAGCATGCCCCTTAAGACCCTCTAGGCCCCTGGAACGCACCACGGCGGAGCAACGCTCCTCGTGCGCCGTCGACCCACCCTTCGGTGGTGGGTTCACCCTGCCAGCAAGGCTCTGAGCCTCCTGACCTCAAGCGGGGCCCTGCGCGGGCCTCTCCTTCCTTTCCCCCTCTTCTTCATCCTCCTCTGGTCTCCCTCTGCTCCAAAGAAGCCTCGCCGACGCTCAGCTAGCCCCGTCGTCGTCGTCGCAGCCAGCCCCGTCGTCGTCGTCGCAGATGCCCCTGAGCGCACCAGGCCACCTCACTCTGCACCGATGACCCAGGAACCTCCGCGCACCTCCCAGGAACGCCCCCGTGCTGCCGCGCCCTTGCCTGGACCTCCGCAGCCACTCGACGACTCGCCACTGCTGTCGTCACCGGAGTCAAGGTGGGAGGGGCGCTCTAGGCCACCTCAAAGCTCGTCGTTGCCCTCCGAAGCCTCGTCGTGGCTCCCCAGAGCTTTCCCCGCCTTCTGTGCGCCGTTCCAGCCTCTGGAGCATTGCCGCGTCGCGCCGTTGTCTTCTCCGTCGCCGTTCAGAGCCCTTTGTCGGAGCGCGAGGTGGGGGGGATGCCTCAGGCCTCCCCAGCCTTGCCCAACCTCCCGAGGATGATCGCCATGGCCCTCTAGAGCTTTCCCAGCATTGCACGCACCCCTCTGACCGCCGGACCGCCTCTAGGAGGTCGCCGGAGAGGATCGCCGGCGGCGGAGCGCTGGCAACCTCCGGTGATCTTCAAATGGGCCTTTTATGGCCCATTCAGATAAGTTTTTCGATTTTTACATTTAGATCCTAAAATGTTACATTTCAGTCCTTTTTTATTACATTTGGGTTCAGACATTTTCATTTCAATCCCTTAAGTTTTAAAATAATTTTTATTTCTTTATTTTGCCTGTGAATTTTGCATTTGGCCCCTTGAAGAGTTCATCTTTTAATTTTTATTATATTAATGCATGTTTTTATCACATTTAAGTCCTGAAAAGTTACATTTAGCCCCTGAATGTTTTTAAAACAAGTTTTCTCTATGACATTTGCAATCTGAACCTTGAACATTTAAAATAATGTTTTCTAAGTTTAAAACTTTAATAAAGGCCCTCTAGTTCTTTTAAAATGCTTTTTGCTTTAGACAAATTGCATAGAGGCCCCTGAGCTTTCTCAAATTCTTTTTGAAGTTCATTCTTTCTGTAGAAATTGCATTGAAGCCCTTGTATTCTTTTAAATGTTCCAGAATGCATGTTTTTACTGGTTAATTTGCATTTAAACCTTTAGACTTTGCAGAAACTTTCCAGAATGTTCATTTCTTTGGTTTATTTGCATTTAAACCCCTGGACTTTGCAGAAACTTTCCAGAATGTTCATTTCTTTGGTTTATTTGCATTGAAACCCCTAGACTTTGCAGAAACTTTCCAGAATGTTCATTTCTTTGGTTTATTTGCATTGAAACCCCTGGACTTTGTAGAAACTTTCCAGAATGTTCATTTTTAGGGTTTAATAGCATTTAAACCCCTAAACTTGTTTTTAAAACTTTTCTGAAGTATGTTTTCTCAGGGTAAATTGCACTTTAACCCTCTGTCTTTACTAAAATTCTTTTGGATGCTTTATTCTACTGGGCAATTTGCAGTTTAGCCCCTGTACTTCATTGATTTTACTCTGATTGCCTGTTTTCAAGGGTAAAATGACCATTTTGCCCCTGAAATTCCTGGATCTTTTCTGAATCATTTTTCTTGCATTTTTACCATGATTTTATGCAGAATTGATTTAAATGCATGTTTTAGTGGTAGAATTGCATTCTGACCCCTAAAAAACTTCATTTTAACTAGGGATGCACATTTGACCCTAGAATTCTTCATTCTTGCATAGAATGTGTTTTCCTATGTATTTTTGACGACTTGGGCTTCAGCACTTCAGTTTTCCTCGGAATTTGGGCTTTTTGCACAAAACCCCCTAGACTACTCACATTTGCATTCACACTTGCATTTTGCATGGCTTTTCATATCTTTTTGCACAGATTTTCTCGTCTTTTCTTCTCGACTTTGCATATGTTTTCTTAGCTTGATTCTAGCTTGGTTTACTCCCCGTTCTCTGGATTTTCCTCGGTTTTCCGTGGTTTTGACTTGTTTTGGTTTTTTATTGCCCGAGGGCGTACAATAAAAGGCTTGTCAAAGCCGACATGGTCCCAGAATGAGGATTATTTTTCCCTTTTGATTTTCTCGGATTTATCCTAATTTCCGCTGATTTGCGAGATGCTATCCAAGAATTTCTCGATTTTCATGATTTTCCTTATCACCCAAGGGCGTACAGTAACAGGCCTGAGGGCCGACATTTAACCCCATCACGAGTTATTTTTACCCTTTTGATTTTCACGATTTTGTCAATTCATGTAGATTTCTCCGCAATTTTTGCACATCGTCTTTCACATCTATCTAGTATTGTCTTGGCACTCACATCAACATGATTAGAACACAATCTAGGCATAACAAACACTCATTCAGCCTCAAGCAAGCGAATTAGACTAGAAAGACTGAGTTTCTCGGGCGTACGGGGGTGCCTAACACCTTCCCCATGCGTAATAGGAATCCTTACCCATCCTCTTGTTAGTAGACATCTGGCCTTCACGTTTGCGTCTCATTCATTCACTTTTAGTGAATTGTTTGTGGTTTTCTTCATCTTTCCATTAAAAGACCAGGTGGTGACTCCATTTCTCTCCCTCTCGTCCCATCTCGCGCCCTCACCATCTCAGCATGGCTGTAGCCTCCTTACCTCCTCGAGAGGGGGCACAGTCACAATAGTGGTTCATCCTCCCTGGCCCTGTCCACTCCTCGAGAACCCCTCGAGAAATTCACTAACCTGATCTTGTTTCGGGCCAAGATCCCGCTGTACACCCTTCATGAATCCTCTCCAAGCTCCGCAAAAACCGCGACTTCCTTCTCTCAATCCGAAGAAGAACCTTTACATTTGGATTTTACAACTCTTTTTCTATAATCTCCCAAACTCAATTTGGCTAAGTGGATGGATGAAAATGGAGCTCTCTTGCCTTGAGAGTTTTTCTAATAGAGTAGGAGTGAATGCTTGGAAATAGTGATGCGTGAAACTCTATTCTTAGTGTAGGAAGTATTCGTGCTTCATATGTGAAGAATGGAGGCCTATTTATAGGAAAACATGGGTATAAGAATGTGTCTAACGTCTCTCTAACGTTCAGCAACGGCTACTGATTCGGTATGCTGAAATCAAAATGGTTGATCGAAATGTGCAACGGTCGAGCATTTCGATATGCCGAAAATCTCTGATTCGGTATGCCAGTGAATTTTGGTATGCTCTTCTGGGTTTCTTTTCTGATTTTTCTAATCTATATATATTTCGGTATATCGAGGAAATTCGGTATGTCGAAAATGCCCTTAGTCCTATAATGAATGTTTTTCAATGAATGGTTGGTTTTGGGGCTAAGGTAATTTTCCTATGACTCTATGGAGATATTTGAGAGATTATTACAAGTTCCTAGGTACACGACTAAATAGAAAATTACATCAAAATAATTACAAATATTATTTAATTTTTCTTCTCCTTTTCCTTCATCTTGAATTCTTCTTGGTGGCACATAGGTCTCTGTCTTCTTCAAATGTCTTCCTTTTTATGCTTGAATCTTATGAATTCTTCAATGGTCTTCTTTGCATATATGAACTATGAAATACTCTCATAAAGCACATTAGTCTTTT
>JAMKQA010026041.1:0-18121 GCA_024699735.1 Posidonia australis
CCCCTACAGCACCGACACTGAGGGTAGTCCGGGTCTCTCACACCTCGGGTCCTACAGTACCACCACAGTCTCGAGGCTCCTACCCCGGACCGCAAACTCGGTAACCACACTCACCAAGGACACGTCCCCGACCTATCTTGAGGTCTCACTACCTCGTCGGCAAGTCCTGGTTCCCTTGTGGTTCCTACTAAATCCTTTCATCTCTTTAAAATCATATGCAATTGTCTTTTCAAAACAATTAACAAAACCATTTTCCATTCATAAAACTCTTTGCAAATCACATGCAATTATGCATCAAATCGTTACCTGTGGTCCTTAAGCCCACACATTCTTTCATGGTCTTTACACCATGAATTCACCCCTCACACGGGTCCATATCCATATCCATATACAGAAGCCATGCTTCAAAAACTCATGGAAACATTATTTACATCACATGGAAACCATCATTTAAAACAACATACTTGCATGCATCATCTTACATGTCATCCATGCATTCCATACATTTATCATGTATTTAACCATAATTTATCATCATTTTCTATGCAATTAACAATGTAGTTCAGGGCTCAAAATCGGCATGCCGAAATTCCATTTTGGTATGCCGAAATCCCCTGATTCGGCATACCGAAGAGAACTTTGGTATACCGAAATTCCTGATTCGGTATACTGAAATTCTTCGATATACCGAATCCTTGTCGGATTTATCAGACTCAAGGGAAACGGTTGACCGAATTCCTCCGGTCGTCCGAGGCCAAAATGCGGGGTATCTCCTGGGAGCAATTGTAGAAAACTTCCAAACCATTGTCCTCTCTTTCTCCCCCAAGTGGGAGTAAGGATCGGACCCCCCAAACATGCTACTAAAATTACCAATAAAACATGGGGTGTAGACCTCCAACTCTACTCCAAAATCCCTCAATCAAAACAAGAATCCATTAAGCATGCTGTTCTAACAAAAATCACAAAGGCATCAAGCCCAAACACATTCACTGTAGCATGCTTCAAGAACATCCACGGAAATCATACAAAATGCCCATAAATTAACATGATATCAACATGCTAACATCATTCATCTCATTCCCAATATTTCCCCATTTTTTTTGCATGATTTAAACATCATTTTCATGATTTTTCCCTCAAACCCAATATGACTCAACTACGGAATAACAGAAGGGAAGGCAGTAGGGAAACGCGTACCTGGCTCCGACGAGCCTCGCGTACCCTCACACCGGTGGTGCATAGCACCAGCCCAACTTCCCACACTCGCGCGAGCTCCTCTAGCACGCGACACTTCCGCAGCCCCACACTCCCTCTCGCCCTAACACTGCTTCTCCCCCCATGCCGCACACCTCCTCTTAACACCTCTGACGCCTACCATCCCGGAATCTCGCCGATGTCCACCAGCTATGCGTAGCTCTGGACGGAGGGGATGGAATGAGCAGCTCTCCCCCGCTAGATTCACGAGATCCGCAGCTCGATCACGGGCGTGGAGAAGACAGGTAAAGGCATGGTGTGGTACCGCTGGCTCTTGACCAAGTCAGAGCCCAAGCCCATGTGGGTCCACCACAGGCACAGGTCCCAAAGTAGATCGACCCACTGGCACAAAGAAAACATACCACAGGGGAGAAACCAAGGCACAAACACAGAGGGAGCCCACAGCCAACAAACACAAATTGGATTTACCATTAATAAACCATACACAAATAATTACAAGAAATCCATGGTTTATATTAAATGGAAAAACCCAGGCACAGATGTTACAGTATTAATCCATTTGTTTAATATTATTTGGCAAGGAAAAGAAGAAGAAGTCCATCTACTTGGGCACCTTTAGGCGATGCTGACGTCGTCCTAAGTTAGTTAAACCCACAACCACAAATCTACCTAAGGTGTCTCGAGGGCTAGCAAAAGCAAACTGAGAGTGGTGATCACACAATTTCCATCATCCGTGGAGTGATGGAAACAGATACAATACAAGGGACAAAAGCGAGGTGGTGGAACGAATCCAGAGCACACAAAACGTGTGCCTCCCCCAAAAAACCCCACATCCACAGTCTGGTGATCACGGTGGGAGGACTAAAAGTGCCCCTGTGCTAAGGTGAGCGCTCTTTCTTCTTCCTCTTTTCTTTTCCTTGCATCTTTTCTTTTCCTTTTGCCGATTTTTTAAGAGACATGGTAAAATTCCTTAGTGTTTTGAGGTACCACAACCTCTTGATATTTGGTTTTCTTTCACTATTAAATGCATCCAACCGCCTCTCATTTGATTTTGATTTTCGAGAGTAGAGGTGGTTGAATAAAAAGGACAATTTTTGCTAAAAAAACTGTCAGAAGAAGAAGTCCATCTACTTGGGCACCTTTAGGCGATGCTGACGTCGTCCTAAGTTAGTGAAACCCACAACCACAAATCTACCTAAGGTGTCTCGAGGGCCTGCAAAAGCGAACTGAGAGTGGCGATCACACAATTTCCATCATCCGTCGAGTGATGGAGACGGATACAATACAAGGGACAAAAGCGAGGTGGTGGAACGAATCCAGAGCACACAAAACGTATGCCTCCCCCAAGAAACCCCACATCCACAGTCTGGCGATCACGGTGGGAGGACTAAAAGTGCCCCTGTGCTAAGGTGAGCGCTCTTTCTTCTTCCTTCTTTTCTTTTCCTTGCATCTTTTCTTTTCTTTTTGCTGATTTTTTAAGAGACATGGTAAAATTCCTCAGTATTTTGAGGTACCACAACCTCTTGATATTTGGTTTTCTTTCACTATTAAATGCATCCAACCGCCTCTCATTTGATTTTGATTTTCGAGAGTAGAGGTGGTTGAATAAAAAGGACAATTTTCGCTAAAAAAACTGTTAGTGTGTTAAACGCCCGTATCTAGGAGTTCAACGTTAAATGCCTATTCATTGGAGTTCAACATTAAGCACTAGATTCTAGGTGTTTTATGTTAAACGTCCGTTTTTGGGAGTTCAACGTCAAACAACTCAGTTTGGGAGTTCAACACATCTGAATAGAAATCCCTCTGTTTTCAAATTTTCTCTTCATTTTTCTTTTCAGAATTGGCTCAAATAACAAGTTGTGAGGTGATCGGCTTTGCTGTAGGGATCGGAGCCTTAGTTTTTGGGTGTTTTTTGGAAAATCGAATAAAAAAACAATGTTTTCTTTGTGACTTGCATGGCCCTTAGTGGGAAACTAATTTGATTGCTTCTTTCCTTGGGGTTACGTAAATAACCACTTAAGTCCTAAGCACCTCTGTTGCAAAGGACTTAAGAGAGGTGTTTGTGTTGTTACTTACTTTGGCATGGGGCACTTTTCTCTCCCTTGACTCTTGTGGAAGTAAGTTAGAATCCCAAGTTAGGAATTGTATTCTTCCCCCCTCTTATTGTGGTTTGATTGTGCTTGTGTGATTGATACGTGAGTAGACGTGTAAAATGGGTAGGGTTGGGCTAGCTCGGCCCAAAAAATGCTAGGCCCTAACGGGCTTGGACTGGGCCAACCCGGCCCGTCCACAAGAATAGGCTAGGCCTTGGATAAAAACCCCTCGGCCCGGCATGGTCCGGTCCATCGGCCAGTCAGATTTTTAAATTAAAAAAATTTATTTATAATTAAATAATTAATATATAAATTAAAAAACTTGAAAAGATATTCAACATTTTACATTAACAATTAAATTAAAAAAATTATTTATTATTAAATAAATGAATTTTAGATTAATATCCTATATACATAAAAAAACAATAAAAACTTGAAATTTACATTTTACATTTACATTAGATATTCTGATATTCAACAATTTACATTTTTTACATTTACAATTATTACATTAATATATATTAAAAATTTACAAAAGAAATTTATTCATATTTTTTAATCTGTAGTAGAAGCTCCCATCCCTGTTAAAGTTGTTGTCTCTTCGTTTTTTGATTCGTCGTTAAAGTTTAAATTTTGTAGACGATCAACTGCATCATACCAATCTTTCAAGCAGACAGAGGCTTCTACAGATTTTTCTGATAATTTACATCTTCTATCACTTAAAACTCTTTTTCCTATAGAAAAGGCAAATTCTAATGCCACAGTAGATGCCGAAATCGTTAGTAAATCTTTAGCCATCCTAGAAACTATAGGAAACCTAGCAGTAGTACTAGATTACCAGTTTAATACATCTAAGTTATCCATTTCAATATCATTAAATGCAAACTTACATTCTAAATAATTTTCTAATTCATTATTAGTTGTTGATTTTACATATTTTCCTTTTTTCTTATTTAATCTATTTCAAAATGAACTACTACTACTACTACTACTACTACTACTACTACTACTACTACTACTACTATGTGATCCTACAAAACTAGATGTATGTATAATAGAACTACTTTCACCATAATTATTAACATATTCTTCAAATAATGTATATAAAGTTTTCTTAATTTTATTATTATATCCATCTATTTTTTCAATTTGATTCATATTACTAAAAATATTATCTATAAGTACCATGCAATTAACTAATCTATGCCTAAGATCCATAATTAAAGTTAAGCATGATCACATTGGAGGCTAATTCCAATAACTATTATATTTTTCTTCCATCATTTTCATAATATATTCGAATTGTGGGAATTGTCTATATTGTTGAAAAGTATTTGTAATATTAAATAAATTAACTAAAACTAAAGAACTAGTAGGATAATATTGACCAAATAATTGATTAGTTGCAGTATAAAATGGTACTAAAAATGTATGAATTACAATAGTATTATTCCAATCTTCATCATTTAATAAATAATTAGATCTTGAATTATAATATGTTGTAATTACGTTACTATCAGATAAATATTAAGTTAACATATCATACGTTGAATTCCATCTATGTTGAACATCTAATTTAAATTGTTTAGCTATTATACCTTGTTCTGTACATAAATATCTAAATTCTTGAAACCTTTTACTTGATATTTGAATAAATAATATAGCTACTCTTATATTTTCTATATAAAGCCAAATGTAATGTTTACATTCTTGTACAATTAAATTTAAAATGTAAAAAGAACACTTGCAATGAAATAAATCACCATTTAATATAGGTTTTAAATTTCTTTGTAATATTCCTACTGCAACATTATTATTAGAAGCATTATCAAAAGATATTGTATTAATTTTATTATATATTTTAAATTATTTAATATCTTCTATAATATTTGTTATGGCTTTTCCAATGTGTGGATGATCAAAAAGTCTAAAAGCAATAAATCTTTTTTTGTAAATTTCATTCTATGTCTATCTAATGTGCTATTAAACATAAATAAGGAAAATTATTTAGACCTGTCCAAACATCACAAGTTAATGATATTTTACATAATAAACTAAAAAAATTTCCAATTAAATTTTTTTTATCTTTTTTAAATGTTTTATAAACTATATTTTTAGTAGTATTCCTAGAATGACATTTAAATTGTGGGTTTAAATAATTTTGTACACAACTTTAAAAAATTTTATTTTCAGAAAAATTAAAAGGTTGTTCATTTTGTAATATAAATTTTGTTACACTGTATTTTGCTTCTTCTGTATTATATTTCCAATCAACTATTCCATTCTAACCAACATGTAATTTAGATTGTCTTAAGTCCGTATTATCATCTTCATTATGGGCAGCTATATATTTTATAAAATGCCTAGGATTATGACCTACACTCCCACCCCTAGGACAAGTATATCATGAACCATAATATTTACAATAACATTTATTTTCATTTATGGGATCTAGGGTTACATGTTCCCAAACCCATGAGTTTTGCTTCCTAGGTTTTTTAGTTTCTGTAAATTGTGTTTGTAGAGTTGCTGTGGTTTAAGGTTATTCTGACTCTTGGGTAGGGTTATACTCAGGGTTAAGGATATAATCATAACTTCCTACATTAAAAGGATAATCTATTTTTAAGACTAGAAAAATAGATAATAAAAAAACTTAACCCAAAAAACCTAAAACCCAAAAATAGAGGGATTAGAAGTAAAGAAATAGGAGGAATTAGAAGTAAAGAAATTGATGGCGCCTAGCCGGCTGTCAATGGACACAGATGTTGGACCGTTGGACGGTTGGAGATGGTGACCGGAGTCTAGAGTGTAAAATTGTTGTTGATGAAGAATGAAGACCGGAGTCCAGAGCCAAACTTGTATTCTACACAAGAGAGAAGAGTTGAGACTTAGGGAGACGAGTTGAGAAATTAAGAGTGTAGTGTAGAGAGAAGAGTGATTGAGAATTGACAAGGAGAGGAGTTGTAAAAAATGATAAGAATGAGGTAGTATTTATAAAAGAAGTGGTGGGTGATTTATGAAATTTTTTTTTTTTTAAAATAAACGATCCACATGTGCAACGTTCATGTGAATGTTTTTTTTATCATTTTTTTTAAAGCGGATCAGCCTAGTTTGACCTGGCCTAGTCTTAAAACAGGCCCATGATTGGGCCTAATAAAATGGACCGAATGGGCCCAATCCATGGGCCCGGTATGGCCCGTGGTTCATAATGTGTCGGGTCAGGCTAACTCGATTTCTTTTCGGGCCCAGACTGGTCTAGGTTAAATTAAGGGCCAGGCTGGCCAGGCCCAATTTACACATCTATACGTGAGAGACCCGACTGATCCTAGGTACACTAGACTCTACCTCTACGGGGTTGGAATCCAAGTGTGCTTAGGCTCCCCAAAGACCCTCAGGAGTTGAGGCAGGGGGTAGTACCAAAGATGAGGATTTTCATCCCATTTGTGAGGAGCCATAGATCACCACTGAAGAAAGCCATACCTAAACTTTAGGTACATTGAGAGCTACACAGGTTTAAAACACTAATAATAAAGCGAAAATCGAAAATCAAAGCTTTAAGTGCTTGTCTGGAAGTGTTTTTGTGCAGTTGTTTGAATAAGGGTGTTGAACACCTAGTCTGGGGCGTCTTATGTTAGACGCATCAAATCTAGCGTTTAACACATTGTTTGAGCTTCTGTTATTTTTGGCTTTTATTTGTGGTGAATGATGAATATTACAGGGTAAATGATTGAACATACATTATAAACGAGACTTTTGCAATTTTATTTTCTTTTTTATATAGAAAATTGTATTAGGTTCTAGAATTCCTTGTAAGTTTTTTTTTCAAGTGTAATATCTGTAACCTTGTTTCCATTAAAAAAACAAAGGGGAAAAAGGACAAAAAAATGAAAAAAAAGTGATAGAAAGAGAGAAAAGGAAAAAGAGATAAAAAAAAAGGGTTCAAAAAAAATAAAAAAAAAGGGAGAGCAAAAAAAAGAGATCAAAAACAAAAAAAGAAAAAGAAAAAATAGAGGAAGAACATCTTGGTGCATTAAACGTTGCCTTTCTGGCATTCAACATTGATCGCCCAAGCGTCTAACATTGAATGCCACTTTTCAAACGTCCAACATTGTCGACTACAACTCAGCTTAATTCCAATCATTTCAGTTTGCCATTAGTCCTGTTTGGATCTTTTTATTAGATATAAAGGATAGGGAGGTTGTGCCAAAAGTCTTGAGGTTTGAATAATAATATTGGATCTTGTTTGCATTGGCCAATTCAGCACTAAAAGGTAGAAGTTGACTAAGGTGTTAGACGTTGTTGTTTCAAGCATCCTACATTAAACACTATTTAGCTTGTGTCTTACAATTTTGGCACTGAACATAAGCTTAATCAAGAGGGAAGTTAGCCCAAAATGTTTGAATCCGATAGCAGCCCGTATGCCTGAGGAGGAACCTATTTTGAAGTTATTCCATCCAACCATTGGAGAAGAATTGGATCATGACTCCATCCAATATCAAGCCTTGTGTCGCTTCATTTACAGTGATACCAAGCATATCGACCTATTGAGGATGGAAAATCAACAAAATGATGATCTCCATCACGGTCAATATTTCCCTAGTGAAGGACTACGAAGGTCTACTGCAAACTACATCCCTAAAGGTCTATACCAGGGACAGCTAAAAAATGCACCACCGGATACTGAACACTAGGGGCAGAGAAACGACCCAAATGGAAGATTTCAAACAAAGGCAAACCCTTTGTTCTTGTAGCTACCACAGCAGCTGCCACAGGACATGTATAAAGAAAGAGTCAATCCACTTTGCTCTGGTCAACTAGATTGGGATATTCATCATCATATTCCTTTTCAACCATATGCAGGCCTAGCATCTTCTTCTCAAGCCAATGGTGGATTCAGTAACTTAGAAGAAATGAGGAAGATTTTAAATTCCCTAGGAATTCAAACACAAGCTCTCCTAACCTTTGACATGAGCAGATTTCCCTCGTTCTAGCTCCCTCCTGGCTTCACATACTCAAAAATGCCCAAGTTTGATGGGACCACCAATTCATGTAGCTACATCATGTGATTTCAAATGGAATCAGTCCCATACTTCCATGACTTAGGGCTCATTATACACATTTTCTCACTTGTTAGAAAGAGAACCCATGGATTGGTTCCTCACTCTCTCCAAGGAGGACCTCAGTAGCTTTATCAAGATTAAGGAATGCTTCTTAGCCAAGTATCAACACAAGATCGCTTCAAAGCCAACTTTCCATGACCGGAGCAGAGAGAACATGAAGCCAAGCGAAGAATGGGTAACGTTTGCAAACAGATGGCAAGAAATGGCGGCTAGATTAGGCCTCACTATCCCGAAAAGACAGGTGGTCCAAACTCTCATTGCAAATACCACTGGACCTATGAAGAAAGGGCTAATCAACGCATACTGCCCTATGATAGCAGCCTTGTATGAAGTTGCTGCTTTTGTTAAGGATAACCTTCATGAATTTATTGATGAACCAAGAAAAACAAGGTAGGCTCAAGCAGTTGAGTGTGTGATAGGAGCGGTGAACAAGATTAACAGTACGCCAAGGCTACAAAAGCAAAAGGTAATACAAGAGCATCATCCAGAGCCACACCGCAATCATGTCCAACCATTATGGAATCCTCTTTAGTGGCAATCATGGAATCCCCCTCAACAATCTTAGAACTCTCCCCAGCAACAGTGGACCTCTCTTCAACAACAATGAAACCCTCCTCAACAGCAGCTATGGGACCAACCCCAACAACAATGGTCGAATCAACCTCGACCACAATGGGGTTCACCCCAACAACAATGGAACAAGGGCAGTCCCAACAACAACCCTGCAAGAAATGCCAACAGCAGAGGCAGAAGCAATTACCACAATGTGCCACCACCATAGCCAACACCGGAGAGAGGATCAAGATGGGTTCACAACCCACCACTCCCCATCTCTTTGGCAGATAGGTTTACAAAATTAATAGAGGCAAAGGCCATCGACCTTCCCCTAATCAAACCAGATGCTCCAAATTGTGACCAGAGTAGATTTTGTCCCTTTCATAGAAGGCATGGTCACAACATCATTGATTGCTGGACCTTTACAGACATGGTTTACAACATGGTGGATGACGATATATTTGAATGGCATGTCTTGGTAGACAGGGCCAGGCAAAGGCAATGAGAGGAGCAACAACAATAAGTCCACAACGACCCCCTCCCCAATCACAAAGTCATGGCTTTTAGGGATGCTGAGCCCTCCACAACCCACGATGAAGATCCCCAACTGCATGAGGTGGAATGGGAAGCGATATCCGACGACAATTGGAATAGTGATGTAGAGGATGATGAGGCCGAATACAAGGAGAAAGCTTCCACCGAGGACGAAGAATTGACAGTCAAGGATCTTGAACTCCTTTACTAGTTCAACTTTATCACAATAAATGAACTTTAGGAGGGACTGGAGAAAGAAAAGCCATTAACTTTGGTCCAAGATGCTATGGAGCAGTTCGAACAGAAGAATATCGTCTTCAGAGAATCCGATCTCCCGCCATGTTCCGAACAAGAAAGGCCTCTGATCATCTCAGTCGGCATCAACGATTACATATTGCAAGGAGTGTTGAAAGACACTAGAGAAGTCAAAGCCTCACATCATTACCCACCCTACGGTACTTGGGGATAAATGAAAGAAAGATCGACAGAACTCCGTTTACATGCACCGACTTTGATAAGAGCTAGAAAATGGCGTTAGGCACAATTTACTTGGAAATTATAGTAGGGCCACTGACAAGTACCACCAGTGTAATTGTGCTAGAAGAGGAAGCTCTTGAACCACTTATTTTGGGAAGATGATGGCTGGTAGTGTTAGGACCCTTAGGCTTCACTAGAGAGGGGGTGAATAGTGAATTAAAGAATATTATGCAAATTAAATACTTATTTTACAATTTCAAGAAAATAATCAGTAAATGAAATATAACAAGAATTTAAATATTAAATTAAATCATACAAAGAAGGGGATGAGAGGCAATGATACACACAAAGAATTTTATAGTGGTTCAGCCACCCTAGTGTAGTCCACTTCTTGAGAACCCCTCGAGAATTTTCCTATTCCAATCTTGTTCTGGGCTAAGATCTTGCTGTTACACTACCTTGATGGACCTTTGTCAAGACCTTGCTAAAATCGCGGGTTCCTCTTCTCACAACTAGAGAAGAGAGGACTCAATAAATGTAAAAATACAACACTTACTTTTCTTATTTCTCCCAAGTACTTGGCAAGGTTGATGGTTGGAAATGATACTTCTGGCTTAAGTGTTGGAGAACTATAGTTGATGATGTTCTTAAAGCTCTTTTCAATAGATGTGAGTGGAATGCTAGTTTTTGGCCTTAGGAAACTCACACAATGGTTTCTCAATAAAGCTCAAGTGTATGTGTCTCTTAGGAGCACAATGGAGAATCTTATTTATAGGAAAACACTAAGGAAAATGTGTATGTAACGTCTATATTTTTTCTCCAATGGTAACTGGTTCAGTATACCAAAATAATTCGGTATGTCGATTTTACTCTGATTTTTGCAACGGTCGGTCTGTTCAGTATGCCGAACAATTTCGGTATGTCGATTTTACTCCAGCTTGACCTATACTTGAGACTTTTCTAAGGTTTTCTACTTTGGTTCATGGATGTTCCTATTTTCTTAGGTATGTGGGATGTTTGGGAGATTAATACATGTTTCTTAGGAGTACATAATTAGAAAATTACATAATAATTACAAAGAATTATCTTGTTCTTTCCCTATCTTGATTCTCCTTGATGGCACATAGATCTTCATATATCTTTCCGTTTTATGCTTGATCCTTGATGGAACATAGATCTTCAGATATCTTCTCTTTTTATGTTTAATCCTTGATAGCACATAGATCTTCAAATATCGTCTTTTTTTATACTTGATCCTTGATGGCACATGAATCTTCAGATATCTTCCCTTTTTATGCTTGATTCTTTTGAGTCCTTTATTGATGTTCTGCTAAACTGAGATATGAAATATTCTCAAACAATAAATGAGTCTTTTGTTATCATCAAAATTAGGATATGACTAATACAGCCAACAATCTCCCCCCTTTTTTATGATGACAAAACAATAAAAAATATTTCAGACTAAAATATTTTTTTATTAGTTCTCTCTCCCTTTTTGTCATTAAAAAAAAATATTGTAGATTACTATCTAGCTCTCTCCCCTTTTTTGTAAGCATATCAAATCTTACATGATATATGATGAATATGATATAAATATCAATAAGAATGTTAATCCATATTCTTATCCCCCTTTGTTGTCATACTTTATAATACATAATCAAAATTAGTTTAATCTCAAATTTAAACTAATCTTATTTTGTAAAACTCCCCCTCACTTCAAGCAGGAGTGATATTACTTATTTTTATTACAAACGAACAGAATATAAGGTATTCAAATAAACATGAGATAAACGATATTCAATGAGATATTCAAATAAGCATCAAAATCAACTTTTTAAGGTTGATGACTATTTATGCTCATAATCTTTTTATATCAAAAAAAATTAAACAAAATTCAATAAACTCCCCCTTAATCCAAGCATGGGTAAAAACAATTCATATTCAACAAGTATAGCATAAAGATGTATCAATTAAAGCATCGACAAACTTTAAATACTAATCTCAATATCATTATGAGTATATGGTCTTTTAAATCTCTTATTTTCATTTTATCATGAGCAAAAGAATGTAACAATGTACTAACATGATCATAATAAAGAATCATTTTAATTCATAATCCAGTCATGATCAAGAATAAAGTTCTATAAGATATGTCAATCCAATCCATTTATTTAGTCCATTTATGAATACCAATTGAGTTTAATATTATTCAATCAATTTATGTATATATTTAGAGTTTAAAGAGAAAAATAAATAGTCAAGATATTTTAATGTTCAATGTGAGCACAGACCATGGTTTAAAAATTTTGAAAAATTATCAAATAAAATTAGTAGAAATCATCTGTGAAACAATTGGTCGATCGGTATAGTTCAGTAGACCGGAACAGTAAAAATCGGTCGTCCATTTCAAAACGGTATACCAAATCAGAGAATATTTCAGAAAAAAGCATTAAGTGAAATTGTATGCAAATAATTTTATTTATCAATCAACATTCCATAAAAACCTACATAAAAACTTAAAATATTCTTTTTCAATGGGATTAACAATATTTGTCAATTACTTATAGTCCTATGATTCTTCTCCTCCTTGAAGAAATCAAGCACCTATATTAAGTAGAGACTTTGGTACCCACTTTAGTTTGGGTGCAATAAAATTAATTTTAGGAATCATATCATACTTCTTTCCGGGAATCCATTTTCCTTTTTCTACTTTCTTAGTAATGGATTCATATTTATCTTTTTTAGCTCTAATAAATCCACTTTCATATGAGTACCCTTTTCATTCACATTTCCACTTTTAAATTTTCTTACATCAAGATTCTTCTTATTAATAGTAAGCTTGCTAACATCATTAAGCAAACTTTCACTTTTGATTTTCAATGATGCAAAGTCATTTTCTAAAGTATCAATTCTCGCTTTCATGATGTTCAATATATTCTTCAAAACTTCATTTTCTATTTCAAAAACGTTATTCCTATTTTTCAAATCATCATTTTCTTTTGAAATCAATTCTTTTTCACAAGATATTTCAATAAAGTTTTTGTTTATACATTTGTGTTTTCCATTCAATAATTTATATTTTACATAAAGCTCATTAAAAGCATCAAGTAACTCATCCATAGAAAAATCTTCAATATTATCTAAAGATGAAATGTCACTAGACATAGTCATAAAACATGAGTGAACAACCTCAACATTGGAAGAAAAATCTTCATCGATTGAAGATTCACTATCATTCCAGGTAGTTTTGAGAGCTTTCTTTCTCTTGATCTTTTTTATTATTTTTGTTCTTCTTTTGAATTCTTCTTTCTTTTAAGAAATTTTTAAATTTATGAGAAATAAGAGCAAGATCTTCCTCATTCGAATCATCTGACTCAATCGAGGTATTAAAGGCAACACTCTTACATATGGGAATATTTTCAAGATCGTTTTCCTTTATTTGAACTTCATATGAAGTAAGATTTCCTATTAGGCTTTCTAAAGAATATGTTCAAAGATCTTTTGCTTCTTCAATAGCAGTAATTTTCTTTTCCCAATCTGGAGTTAGAGATCATAGAATTTTTTTAACTAAATCATTTTGAAAATAACATTTTCTAAGGGATTGTAAATTATTTGTTATCTCACTAAATCTAGTAAACATATCACTAATTGATTAATAAGGTTGCATTTTAAACATTTCATATTTTTGAACAAACATGTTTATTTTAGTTTCTTTTACTTGATTAGTTCCTTTATGAGTAACTTCTAAAATATACCATGCTTCATGAGATGTATTATAATTTAATACTTTATTAAATTGTTCTTGATTAATAGCACAAAATAAAGTATTTAACTCCTTAGCATCCAATGTAGCTAGATTTTTCTCTTTTGCATTCCATTCCTTATAGTTTTCTTACTAGGTGTATATCCATTTATGACAATGTCCCATAAATCAAGATTTATAGATTTTAAGTAAATATTCATTCAACATTTCCAGCAATTATAGTTATTTCCATAAAAAAATGGTGGTCTAGAAATACTTTGTTGCTCCACACTATAAAAAGATGAAGCCATATCTAAAAGATGATTAAATCTTAAACCTAGATAAACAAGGCTCTGATACTAATTGTTAGGATCATTAGGCTTCACTAAAGAGGGGGTGAATAGTGAATTAGAAAATATTATGTAAATTAAATACTTATTTTACAATTTCAAGGAAATAACCAGTAAATGAAAATTAACAAGAATTTAAATATTAAACTAAATCATACAAAGAAGGGGATGAGAGGCAATGATATACACACAAAGAATTTTATAGTAGTTCAGCCTCCTTGGCTTAGTCCACTCCTCGAGAACCCCTCGAGAATTTTCCTATTCCGATCTTGTTCTGGGCCAAGATCTTGCATTACACTACCTTGACAAACCTCTGTCAAGACCTCACTAAAATCGCAGGTTCCTTTTCTCACAACTAGAGAAGAGAGGACTCAATAAATGTAAAAATACAGCACTTACTTTTCTTATTCTCCCAAGTACATGGCAAGGTTGATGGCTGCATATGATGCTTCTGGCTTAAGTGTTGGAGAACTATAGTTGATGATGTTCTTAAAGCCTTTTTCAATAGAAGTGAGTGGAATGCTAGTTTTTGGCCTTAGGAAACTCACACAATGGTTTCTCAATAAAGTTCTAGTGTAAGTGTCTCTTGGGAGTTCAATGAAGGATCCTATTTATAGGAAAACACTAAGTAAAATGTGTATGTAACGTCTATATCTTTTCTCCAACGGTAATTGGTTTAGTATACTGAAATAATTCGGTATGCCGATTTTACTTTGATTTTTGCAACGATTGGTCAGTTCGGTATGCCGAACAATTTTGATATGTCGATTTTACTCCGGCTTGACCTATACTTGAGATTTTTCGAAGATTTTCTACTTTGGTTCATGGATGTTCCTATTTTCCTAGGTATGTGGGATGTTTGGGAGATTAATACATGTTTCTTAGGAGTACATAATTAGAAAATTACATAATAATTACAAAGAATTATCTTGTTGTTTCTCTATCTTGATTCTCCTTAATGGCACATAGATCTTCATATATCTTTCCGTTTTATGCTTGATCCTTGATGGAACATTGATCTTCAGATATCTTCTCTTTTTATGTTTAATCCTTGATAGCACATAGATCTTCAAATATCGTCTTTTTTTATACTTGATCCTTGATGGCACATGAATCTTCAGATATCTTCCCTTTTTATGCTTGATTCTTTTGAGTCCTTTATTGATGTTCTGCTAAACTGAGATATGAAATATTCTCAAACAATAAATGAGTCTTTTGTTATCATCAAAATTAGGATATGACTAATAAAGCCAACAATCTCCCTCCTTTTTTATGATGACAAAACAATAACAAAACAATCTCCCCCCGATTTTACTTTGATTTTTGCAACGATTGGTCAGTTCGGTATGCTGAACAATTTCGGTATGTCGATTTTACTCCAGCTTGACCTATACTTGAGATTTTTCTAAGTTTTCTACTTTGGTTCATGGATGTTCCTATTTTCCTAGGTATGTGGGATGTTTGGGTGATTAATACATGTTTCTTTGGAGTACATAATTAGAAAATTACTTAATAATTACAAAGAATTATCTTGTTCTTTCTCCATCTTGATTTCTCCTTGATGGCACATAGATCTTCATATATCTTTCCTTTTTATGCTTGATCCTTGATGGCACATAAATATTCAGATATCTTCCCTTTTTATGTTTAATCCTTGATGGCACATAGATCTTCAAATATCGTCTTTTTTTATACTTGATCCTTGATGGCATATGAATCTCCAAATATCTTCCCTTTTTATGCTTGATTCTTCTGAGTCCTTTATTGATCTTCTATGCTAAACTGAGATATGAAATATTCTCAAACAATACATGAGTCTTTTGTTATCATCAAAATTAGGATATGGCTAATAAAGCCAACAGCTAGAAGTAGGAGTAGTGGCATCCCCTGTCCATCAATTGCTGAAATTCAAATACAAGAGTGTGACCATGCCTGTGAGACCCTACATGACTCGTCGGTGCGTGGAAATACACGAAGAATCCCGAAATAGCTACGACGAAGATGGTGAATCTAAGGAAGGAGGTTCGACTTAGAAACACCAAAGAAGGATAAGAAAAAAAAGGATATGGAAAAGAAGTCACCACCTAGTCTTTCATTGGAAAGACATGGAAAACCAAATACAAAGAAAACTCAGAGAAATCAATGCAAAGAAACACATGTGTGCTCCGTGCCTAATGGATGACGCTTGTAAATTACTACAGGCCAAAGAAAGGGTAACGATTCTTGTTACGCATGGGGAAGGTGCGAGGCACTCCTATATGCTTGAGAATCGGTCTTTCAAGATTTCTTGCTTGCTTGTGACCTAGTGTGTGTATAATTGTCTACTTCTAATGCACATGCTTTATATGAAAGTGAAAACATGACACAAATTCTCACAGAAATCTAAATGTAAAGGAAACAATAAGAAAAGTAATCTGAGAGACAATGTTGGCATTGAAATTGTCATTTTACTGTACGCCCTTGGGTGATAGGAAAATCATGAGAAATTAGAACTGTTTGGAGAGCATCTGTAACATCTGTGCTTGGATTTTCCATTTTAATATAAACCATGGATTTCTTGTAATTATTTGTATATGGTTTATTAATGGTTAATTCAGTTTAAGTTGTTTGGTTGTGGTTCTTCCCTGTGTGTTGTGCCCTTGTTTTCTCCCCTATGGTGCGTTTCTGTTGCCAGTGGGTCGGTTCTGTCTCAGGAACCGTGCATGTGGTGGACCCACTTGGGCCTTGGGCTTTGGGCTTGGCACCGTTGGAGAGGGGAGCAAGAGCCAATGCAGCCCGTGAGCCCTCTTCTTCTTCCGCCCGTGAGCTAGCAGGGGAGGGGCTGCCGATCCGTCCCCTCCATAGTTGGGGAAGAGCCGGCGGGATTCCTGGGAGGCAGCCTTGCGGAGGGCTTAAGAGGGTGTGCTCGGTCCGGGGGAGAGCATGAGGAGCTGGGAGAGAGCGGTGGAGTGGGTGGTTGCTGTAGAGGCTGCGCGTGTTTGGAGAGCTCGCGCGAGCGTGGGGAGGTTGGGTTGGTACTGTGCACCACCGGAGGAGGGCACGCGAGGCTCGTCGGAGCCAGGTACGCATCCTCATCCCTGCTTCTTCTCCGTTTGCAACATGTGCCATGTTAGGAAAAATAGATTTAAAGCATGACATGTTGTATACATCATGATTAAATGTGGAAAATGATGTGAATGAGTTAGATGGCATGGTTAGGATGTAATCATGCTATTTTATGGGATTTTGTGTGGATTTCGTGATTGTGGTGGAAGCATGCGAAAATGATATGTTTTGAGCTTAATAGCTTTGTGATTTTCTCTAGAACAGCATGCTTAATGGATTTGTGATTTGTTTGAGGGGTTTTATAGTGGACTTAAAAGTCTACGCCCCATGTTTTATTGAGATTTTATGGTGATGGTTTGTAGTCTCCGATCCTCACTCGCACTTGGGGGAGAAAGGGAGGAAGGAGGCCTGGGGCGTTTTCTGCAATGGCAGAAAACAGTATGTCGAATTGGTTTTGGCATACCGAAATGCCCCAGGTAGTCCCCTGGTTCGCTGTTTCGGACGACCGAAACAGTTCCGGTCGAACGAAACAGGGGATTTCGGACGACCGAAAATGTTTCGGTCGACCGTTTTTGGTTGACCGTATGCCTGCGGTCGATCGATGGAAAGGCGGACTGAGCTATCTGGCAGGGTTTCGGACGACCGAAATATTTCGGTCGACCGAACCAGGGAAATTCGGTCGACCGAAAGAAAATCGGTCTGCCGTTTTTGACCCAGAATGTGTATTAAGAAATACAATAAAATGATGAATGGAAAATGGATAAATGCATGATAAATACATGATAAATGCATGAAATGTGTTAAGATTTCATGGAATGAAATGCATGTTGCTAAGTGGATTTTAAATGATGTTTTCTATGAAAAGATAGAAAATATGGCATGTGTTTTATTGTGGACCCAGAAAGGGGTGTGAATGCATGGTATGAAAGACCATGGGAGGATTTGTGGGCTTAAAGGACCACAGGTAATGTTTTAATGAATAATGCATAT
>JAMKQA010026042.1:0-18874 GCA_024699735.1 Posidonia australis
TTAATGGAAAGACGAGGAAAACCAAGAAAACACAAAAAGGCAGAAAGCAAACAAGATGCAAAGATGCATGTGTGATCCGTGCCTAATGGATAATGCAATATGAATGCGGGCCAGAGAAAGGGTAAGGATTCTGGTTACGCATGGGGAAGGGGTTAGGTACCCCCATACGCCCGAGAAAACTCGGTCTTTCTAAGTTTCCTACTGTCAATGGTCAGCTACATGCGTGCTTGCTTATTCTATATGCTTATGCAAAAATGCGACTGAAACCATGCCAAGTCAAAGCCAAGAAAAAGAAATCAAGGAAAAAGTTAATCCGAGGGTCAGATGTAGGCATTGGCAATGCCGCATTGCTGTACGCCCTTGGGCGATGTGGAAAAATCGTGAAAATTGGGAAATTCTCAGAAAGCGTCTGGCAAACCAGCAGAAAGCGGGATAAAGATAATCCTCTTTTCGGGACCATGTCGGCTTTGACAAGCCTTTTGCTGTACGCCCTTGGGCGATGGAAAACCAAAACAAGTGAAAACTGTGAGAAAATCGGAGAAAACCCGAAAAACGAGGAGAAGACTAAGCTCAGAACATAGCTAGAAAGCGTGCACCAAGCAAGGAAGAAAAGATAGAAAAAACCATGCAAAAAGGTGTGAAAAGTATGCAAAATGCAAGTGTGGGTGCAAATCTAAAGAATGCAGGGGTTTTATGCAAAAAGCCCAAATCCGAGGAAAATCGGAGTCCGGAAGCCCAAATCAGCGAAAACACATGGGAAAACACATTCCATGCATGAATGAAGAAATCTGGAGTCAAATGTGTATCCCTAGTGTAAGTGAAGCTCTCTAAGGGTATGAATGTAATTTACCCACTAATGCATGCAATTCAAATCAATTCAACATAAAATCTGGGTAAAATTGCAAAAAAATGTCTCAGAAATGATCCAAGAAGTTTTAGGGGCAAAATGGTCATTTTACCCTTGAAAACAGGCAATCAGAGCAATATCAATGAAGTTCAAGGGCTAAACTACAAAAAACCTAGCAAACAAAGCATTCCAGGAAATTCTGAAGAAATTCAGGGGCAAAAGTGTAATTTCACTGAGATTAAAACATGTAGAAGAAATTCAGTGAAAAAGGAGGGTTAAAATGCAATTTACCCAAGAAAATATGCTTCTGGAAAGTTTTTAAACATGTTCAGGGTTTTCCACGTAATTTTCACATCAAAACATGCTTTCTAGAAGTTTGCTGTAAAACATAGGGGCTCAAATGCAATTAAACCAGTCAAAATTGTGCATTCAAAGACATTGTCAAAAACATGAGGGCTTATATGTAATTTACACAAAGAAAATGAATTGTCAGAAACTTTCCAAGGAAATCCAGGGTCATCAATGCAATTTGTCTGAAGCAAAACAGTTTTTATAAACTCTAGAGGGCTTTTATTAAAGTTTTAAACTCAGAAAACATTACTTTAAAAGTGCAGGGTAAGAAATGTAATATTTTCAGTTAAAACTTTATTCGAAACATTTTGGAAAAATGACAGATGGACCTAGATGCAAGAAAAGGATCTAAAAGTAATTCTGGATGGACTTAAATGCAATAAAAACATTGTTTTTGTATTTTTTTATTAAAACAAACGATTTTCTGATTTTGTTTATTAAAGAAAAGGCTCGACGGCCGCCAGCGACGGGGCTCGCCGCCGTCGACCACCGGGGGGGTCTAAAAGTGGCTTTCCGATGGTCTGATCTTAGATCAGAGCACATGGGAAGCAAGAGGAGGAGAAGTGGAACACATCCAAAGGCGTGGATGTGGCCTCCGACGGTTGAAGCGCCTCCCCCACCTCGCTCGTCGTCGGGCTACTTTGGCGACGACCACGGGGAAGAAGGCGACTTTCTGGGGCTACGGCGTGGCGTTTGGAGGCTTCTGGAGGGCTGCGGGAGGTATCGGGGCTACTCCGGAGCACCATGGAGGATGATGGAGCGAGGTGGTGGCTGAGCATCGCTGCCGCGGCTTCCTCCGGCGAGCGGCGTGGCTGGGACGATCCAGTGATCATGGCGCGGCTCTGAGGACTTCGGGGTGCTTGCAGGAGGCTGAGGATGGATCCTAGGACGTCGAAGGTGCGCGGGGGTGCCGGAGAGGCGCGATCCACCTCTCAGGTGGTCGTCTTCTTCGGCACCGGCGTCCTGGGCGTTCCTCTCCGGCGATCTTCGCGCGGACACCTGGAGGCGTTGGAGCGACTATGGCAGGGCACGGCGAGCTCCGGGAAGACCAGAGGAGGAGGAGAGAGGGCTCGAGGGTCCAAGAAACTTCCTAGATTGCCCCCCCCACCTCTGTCGCCGGTGTTTGGCGACGGCAGGGCACGGTGGAGCGCCGCGGGCCAAGGGATCGCTCTAGATCCCTTGGAAACGGCCCAGGACGAGAGAGGAAGGCCTGGAATACTCGAATTCCGGAAATTAAGAGAGGATCAGTGTGTACCTGGCTGGAGATCGTCGCCAGAGCTCCAGAAGCGGCGGCTGCTCCTCTCCGCGATGGCCTCTCTCTCAGTGTCTCTTCTCTCTCTGTTTCTCTCTGAATTCTCTGTGTGCTTTGAATTGTGGCTTTTTTGAATGTGTCCTCCGTGGTGGAAAAAAGTCTTTGAATCGCTGGCCCTTCCTCCCCTTTTATAGACGAACGGAGAACGGCGACCCACTTCTGCGCGTAACAGAACAAACAAACACCAACAACCGTTACGCCAGCTCAGCAGACAACCAACGGCTATCCCCCACACGCTCCGGTCTATCCCCTTGGCTGCCGGCAGAACGAACGACGATCCAGGCTCCTCCAGTGACGGCTGATCCAGTGGCTGAGGTAGCTTGGGGGCTTGCTGGATTAATGATGAGATGGGCTGGAGAATAATGGGCTGCTGGTTGAAGAAACTCGCGGGGTTTTGGGTGAATTCAGTGATTTTTGAATGGGTTCAGTGAGGTGAAAGGAGATAGGTGAAATATTTGAATTTTTTGGTAGGAAAACTTTTGTAAATGAAGATGGGGGAGAAAAATGAATATGGTTTGATTTTGGTGAAAATATAAATTGGAGAAGATGTGGACTGAGCCATGGCGGGCTTTTGTGGGCTTCATGGGCTTTCATGGGCTTATGTGGGCCTTGTGAGCTTCATGGGCCTCCATGGGCCTATGTGGGTCCAAATGGACCAAATGGGCTTAATGGGCCTTGAAGGAGTTAATTGGGCTTAAATGGGCCTTGTGGGCCCAAGTGGGCTCAATCAGGGTTCGAGCTCAGCCACCACATCCCCATTCTGCAAAATCGAAAAATTGGGGTGTCTACAGCCTGTACAACAGGTGGGCAGTTGTCCTCTGTCGGACTGATGCGAGTGCTACTGCCCGAGTTCCCTCCTGAGCCTAACTCAGGATCTTTTTTTTTTGGACCCCACTGCTTAAATGGGGCCAGGACTGATAATACCACCTAGACCAGCCTCCTGGCTGATAGGAGATAAACTCCTCTGGTCTGGTGTTTAAGGATCTATTCTCCTCCAAGGTCATGATAGCAGACTGACCCTGTGCAACTATCTGCTCCTCAATGTACTCTGTCATTATTGCCTTTCCCTTCCTGCGCCTAAGCTCACTTTGCGCATCCTCGGTCAGTACCGCCAGCTGCTCTTGAAATAGAACTTCCAAATCGCTGAGCATGCTATCAACCTGTGCTACCACTGCATCTCCTTCCTCTTCATCGGAAGTGAAATCCACATAGTAGGTGCTGGTAGTTCTTAACCCCTCAGGAGCTGATTCCGGCTGCCCTAGCTGTAACCCCTTCAAAACTGACTACTGCTTTGATGCTATTACTGCTACATCTGCCCTCGTTGAATCCCAGACTGCAACTAGATTTGTAGAAAGACCCTCAGCTGACTCTGGAGGTGGCAATGCCATCATAGCTATCCCTGGCGACATGGATGATGTCGAACCCATTCTAAAGTCCATATTTCCCTCCTCTGAGTAATAATCCTCTACACATATCCATTCCGGTCCATTGACGGGTTTATTCTTCTTAGACTCTACAAGCACAGAACTCTAATTGAGATTTAGCAATCCTGCACTTACAAAGTTAGTTAAATCTCGTGAAATAACAAGTTTTTGGTACTTACAACGCTTCACGCATCAGTCTTCTGGCTTCCACTCGTATCCTAGTCCTTCAAATTCACGTCTTCTCTCTGCGGCAATTGGTTCGGCGATTCCTTGGCCATTCCGCTCGAGAGGTGCTCCCTTCTCGTATCCCCATCTTTGACATAGATTCTAGACCATCAAAAAGGGGTTGCCAAAAGCAGCCAAATGACTGGCACACTTGAGAATAGGAATAAAATTGACCAGTTCAAAACGGTCGACACGGTAGAGCACATCAGAAGGTTTGGAGTCAAAATGGACAGTATAGAGCGACACTGAAGAGACTGTCTCAGCCTTCTCCTTTTCAAGGTTTTCCGCCGTCACAACGACAATGTCGTTGTCCCAGTGGAACTTAATCATACGGTGAAGGGTTGTGGGGATAACCTGATGCTTGTGGAGCCAAGGGCGCCCATTCAGAAGATTGAAAGACGGCTCGAGGTCGACAACATAGAATTCGACCTCGAAACGAGCAGGACCAATGATTAAGGGAATGATTAAGATTCCTAGGGCATCGTGGTGCGTGTTGTCGAATGTCGTCATTCCTTTTCACTGCTGGAGTAATGTCCTTTGATTTAAAGCCAACTTGACTTGTGGTTCGCAAGGGGTAGACGTTCAAACTAGTGCCATTATCTACCAAAGTGAGAGGAATGCGGAAATTTTGGTATTGCACCGTGATGAATAGGGGCTGGTTATGATTAGTCCCTGCTGGAGGAAGCTCTGAACTAGAGAATGAAATGACCTCTGGCGCGGCTATCATCCCTACTATGTTCTCCAAGGCTGATGGTTGTATGGCTGAGGAAACATGAGCGGCCTGAAAAATCCAGAGAAATGCCTCTCGGTGTTCGGCCGAAGTATGGATTAAGTCCCAGATGGAGATGTCTACATTGACCTTTTTTAACTGGGCTGTGATGTCGGCTATAGGTGGGTCAACTTTGACAGTGGGGTTAGCTCTTGTGACTGTCTCTTCCGAGATTGGCTGAGAATATGGGTTTTTGCTTGAGTGGATGAAGTCACAGGCTGACTGGTTTTGTTTGCTGGAACAGGGGCCTTGTATACCCTTCCTGATCGCGTTACCTTAGCACACATTTCTATGGTATAACTATAAGGCATGTGGTGAGTATCTTGTGTCAAGTTGATGACCACAGGAGAATGAGCCCTCAATTCCACTAGGACTGGCAGAGTAGGTATTAGCACTTGGTGGGTTAGGTCATGCCATGGTTTGGCTAATAGGCTAATTGTTAGTGGGGTGGATTGCATGGTAGGTCTGGTAGTCGTACGCCTTGGTCGGGCAGTTAACTGGATCATATTGACTATAGAGTTAGAAGCTTCAATGAAGGATTGACTTAGCTTATAGGAGAACGGTTCTGAAACATCATGGATGAGGAGAGAAGGATCAAAAGGTTCAACCTCATCCGAAGAAAGGGAATAAACTCCCGAGGTTCCTGGCGCATGCTCAGGCAAAGGTCGGTTGACTATGTTGCTAGATGTGGATGCAGATGAATGAGGTGTTTGTGCAGCGGGCTTGGACTCTACCTCCAGTGTGTTAATGGTGATGACCTTACGGTCAATCAAGTTCTGAATTGCTCTTCGGAGTGTATAACAGTTATCCGTAGAATGCTCCATGGTTCTATGGTAACTACAATATAAATCTGCTTTAAACCACTACGGAAGTGGGCGGATTTCCGATAGCTTCAGGAGCGACGCCACTTAAGGGAACACGACACTCAAAGACTCAACTAGAGGAGTGAAGTCCCTCTCAGAGCGAGGAGGTCGTCTTGACCTTGGGTAGTGCCCTTGCCTTGCCGGTGTTGGCTGGTAGACTAGCTCGGTGGTGGAAGTGATTTGTGATGTGCATAGTGCTCTAGGTGTAGGAGAGTAAACAACTTGATTTTGAGCTAGCGAGTTCACCACGTTGGTTGGCATAATAAAAGCTCCTACGTATGCCACAGCATTCCTAGTAGGATCCTTCTTCTTGCCGTACCCAGTGTTGGATCCGTTGTTGCCACCATTGTTATTGCTGGTTTCGCCTGAAGCCATAGTCTACTTTGCGAATGCTACTAACACAGGGAAGCTTCCGCTATTTAGTGAGCTCTCAACACGGGTGCCAGCTTTGATCAGGGATGCAAAGGTGGAAATAGGTTGGATGCTTAGCAGAGCCCCAGTGGCTGGCTGTGCCCCTCAAATTATTATTTCGATAGACTCTTCGTCAGAAGGTCTATCGTGCACTTGTGAAGCGAGGGCTCGCCAGAGCCCGACGTACTCCCCGAACGGATCGTGGGTCTTCTACTTGGTGGCGACTAGGTCCTCACGCTTTGAGACCATGTCGAGGTTAAAAGAGTACTTTTCCCAAAAAGCTTGGCTCAGATCATTCTTGGTCTTTGGTGGACATATCCAGCGATGTGAACCATTTTAGAGCTGGACCTGTAAGACTTTTCTGGAAGAGGCGAATGAGAAGTCTCTCGTCAACCTGTAGCTGAGCGAGATCGCCATAGTATGCCCTAAGGTGTGAAATTGGGCATCCTTTCCCATTATATTTCTCAAATTCCAGGATATGGAAGTTTGGAGGGAGTATCGCCTCTGGGAAATAGTAGAGGTCCCGGAAGGAGAAAGACTAGCGGTCCTTGCCTTGCACTTGTTGTAGAGCTTTCTCCAGGTCATTCATCCTGGCGAAAAGTGCATTGGGAGTTGCTGCTGATATTGAATGTGCAGTCGGGGCGGGTTTTGCATACGCTGTGTCTACAACACCCATGTGCTCCTCTAGATCCATCATCTCACCACCTGGTGCCTTGGCGTGATGACCAGCGTACCCGTGCATGTGCACTATTTGTGGTGGTGTGCATGCTAAAGCCTGTATCTGATGCAAGGGTATAGAAATGTTATGCTATGCTGTGCGTGTTGTTGTGTGTGGGAGTAACAGCTGCTGAACCGGTATGGTCGGGTTCATAGGCCGGTGTACTCCTGTCAGCCCAAAAGGCGGACCACTAGTAGAGGGAGGAATATGTTGTGCATGCTGTGGTAGTGATGCTATTGGCAGAGTAGCAACGCCCGTCGTCGGGACAGCGAGAAGTTGTGGCGACAGCTGCAGTGGTGGTGTGACCGGTGAACGTGAAGTGCCTGAGCAGGCGGAGTAGGATCCTCGGGAATGGGACAAACAGGCACAATCAGAGTGGGATCCAAAGAGAAGGCCATGTTTTGCAACTTCTGTGCCAGAAGTTGTTGAGATTGCACGGTGATAGAACCATCAGTAGCAGTATCGAGGGCTGGAAGAGCAAGCGGCAGGGATGTCATAGGGGGCTAGAAGTTCAAGGATGCTGCAGGTTGACTTCCTACTAATGAGACAATCGCAGCCAACTGTGTGCCAAGTGGAAGAGGGTCAACTGAAGGACAGGGTATCATCAGATTAGATGCCCTGGTGGTTGTCATGGTAACTACCTCAGCCGCAGGCTCCAGACCACTGAGGGTCTGCCAGTGTCCCGAAACTAGCGGACAAGGAACTCCAGGTGCCTGAAAATGGCTATCATGGAGCGAAGATGGAATGACTGGTGACAAAGTAGAGGGAGGAGGGGCAAAAATAGGAATCCCCTCCAGAGCAGCTGGTGCAAAGGTCTCAGATGCTCGCTGGGCCATAACAGTCCACAAACGGGTAAGGATGGGGCTGCGATTGCAAGCGAGAGGATGATGCCTACGAGGAGCTATCGTTGAAAGTGACGAATAGCTTGAGGAAAGATAGCCGAGAACAGTGCCTCAAGACTAAGGTCACAGAAAGGAACTCCCAGGCTCAGGCCTAGGAACTCGCACACAGAACTCTATACCTGATAAAGGAAGAGAACCTAATGTGTCAGTGAAGAAGTGAAGACAAGACAACAAAAGAAGTAAGTTAGCTATGCAATCATTTGTTAGGGTGGCATGAATGGCACACATGCACATGAATGCTACTAACATGCTCTCTCTCACCATACATGTCCCACATGGAGCGGACCATATGGGACACACTCATGGGTTTAGGTTTTGACTCTGGTCAGAAAAGTAAGGTTCTCGTTCTAAATCCTGGCCAGAGCACAGGCAGTGAACAGGTGGTGCGTTGGTGGCTTCATCTCCTGCAGTAGCATGGAGTTGTACCCTCTACTAGCACCGACATGACCCAAAACTAGCAACACGTCCTATGCCATAGCTATAGAACGGGCTGCTAGGATTGTCCTTCGCGAACTATGGGTAGACCTAGAGGAGAAGATGCATGCACTATGTGATCAATCATGCGATATGCTTTTGTGTCTTTTACTTGCGTTTTATTAAACCATAGGGATTTGTGAGAGTTTGTCTCTAGTTATGCCTTATTATTTGTTCGTTTGAGTTTGTGTGTTTTATTTTAACCAGATAGGGATGCAAACATGTCTCTACTCTCTTAATCATGGCAAATTCAAATAAAAGGAAAAGACACACAATCATGGCATCCACAAAGTCAAACAACAAGCAAAAGGCGTGAACATGGCATGTGCTGGTGTAGTGCTCACAAGTAGGTGAAAGAAAGCTAGTATCATCAAAAAAGCATGAATTAAATCATGTGCATGTGTGGTGGCATAGCAATAGTGTAAGAAAGGCACAAAAAGGCATGTTTAGTCAAATATGTACAAGCAAACAGAACAAGGAAACAAGCATAAAGTAAATAGACCAAAGACAAGTAAGGAAACCAAAACGAAACCTAGAATCTGGTTATCCCCAGCAGAGTCGCCAATTCCTATGACCATGTCGGTGGAACCCTGCACGGCTCTCCTTTACCGGGTGCGTGGAAGCACACAAGGAGTCCCGATACGGTCACGGCGAAGATGGTGACTTCGGATAGAAGACTAGACTTGGAAACACCAAGGAAAGATGGGAAAGGATAATGAACGGAGTCGTCACCTAGTCTTTTAATGGAAAGTCGATGAAAACCAAACACACAAGAAAACCAAGAAGCAAACAAGATGAAGAAAACATGTATGCTCCGTGACAAATGGATGTAATGCACAAATCAATGTGGGGTAGAGAAAGGGTAAAGATTATTGTTACGCATGGTCTTTCTAGGTTTCCTACTTGCTAAATGGTCTATTGGATGTGTGCTTGCCTATTCTGAATGTATATGCTAAAGATGACTGAAAAACATGCCAAATCAAAGAGAAGAAACGAAATAAAGGGAAAAAGTTAATCCGAGGGACAAATGTAGGCATTGAGAATGCCGCCTTACTGTACACCAGTGGGCGATGAGAAAAATCATGAAAATCGAGAAAACTCTCGGAAAGCGTCACGCAAATCAGCGAAAACTCGAAGAAATCTGAGAAAATCAAATTGGGAAAATAATCCTCATTTGGGACAATGTCGGCTTTGTCAAGCTTTTTAATGTACGCCCTTGGGCGATGGAAAACCAAATCAAGTCAAAAAAACACGAAAATCGGGAGAAATCCGAGAAACGATGAGAAAACCAAGCTTGAAGAAACTTACCATCTCTCGATCGGCAAGTCCGAAACTTGCCATCTCTCAGTCGGTAGGTCCGAAACTTGCCATATCTCGGTTGGTAGGTCCGAAACTTGCCATATCTCTTCTTGATTGGTAAGTCTGAAACTTGCCATTTCTTGGTCAATAAGTCGGAAACTTGTTATATCCATCTCTTGGTCGATAAGTCCGAAACTTGTCATCTCTCGGTCGGTAAGTCTGAAATTTGCCATCTCTCGGTCGGTAAGTTCAAAACTTGCCATATCATCTCTCGGTCAGTAAGTTTGAAACTTTCCATATGCCCTCCGATCGGTAAGTCGAAAACTTGCCATCTCCCATTTGGTAAGTCTGAAACTTACCATCCTTCAGTCGATAGGTCTGAAACTTACCATGTCCCATTCGATCTTGCTCAAAGAGTTGGGAATCAATGGTGCCCCCTTTGGTCATGTTCCAGATGGACTAGACTAACCTCTTTCTTTAGGCTGGTACCCCCAACTACTCGATTGACACCCGTCAAGGCGTCTATCGTTTTGGTCGGCAGGGCCAATATTCTGTCATGCCCTATTTCTCTTGGGCTGGTAGACCGAACTACCCGAATGACAACTGTTATATTGTACAGAGTGAGCTGATAACCCAAACTATCTGATCCACAAGACCGTCAACTTCATGCCATTTTGTTCTCAGTCAGTGCTCAGGAAGCAAAGGTCTCCTCCTCCTGTTTCATTTTTTCCTTGTAAAAGAGGGCAGGGTGTCTTTGTCAACCTTGAGCATCGGTCTCTGCCCCATTCGTCCTCCGACCTTGCACAGGGAGGGGCATCTATAGACACCCCATATGCTTGCATCTAGACCCTAAACCCTAAACTTAGTCTAAAACCCTAAAACTAATTCAAAACTGTAAAACTAACCTAAACCTAATTCAAAACCAGCCCTAAACCCTAAACATAGTCGAAAGCCCTAAAACTAATTCAAAATCCTAAAACTAACCTAAACCTAATCCAAAACCCTAAACCTAATTCAAAACCCTAGCCCTAAAACCCTAACATAGTCCAAAACCCTAAAATTAATTCAAAACGCTAAAACAAACCTAAACCAAATCCAAAACCCTAAGCCTAATTCAAGATCCTAAATCTAATTCAAAACCCTAACTTAAACCCTAAACCTTAATCCAAAACCCTAAAAACCTATAACAACCTCTAACCACCTAAACAAACCTAACCCTAAATCCTAATCCAAAATCCTAACAACCTATAACAACTTGTTGTGACTATGCCAGTGGAACCCTTGCGCGGCTCTCCTACTACTTAGTGTATGGAAACACACGAGGAGATCCGATACGGTCACGGCAAAAATGGTGAATCTGGAGGAAGAGACTAGACCTGGAAACACCAAGGGAAGACAAAAAGGATAGGGAAATGAGTCGCCACCTAGTCTTTTAATGGAAAGACGAGGAAAACCAAAAAACACAAGAAAATCTGGGAAGCAAACAAAATACAGAATGCATGTGTGTGCTCCGTGCCTAATAGACAATGCACAAATGAATGTGGGCCAGAGAAAAGGTAAGGATTCTGGTTACTCATGGGGAAGGAGTTAGGCACCCCCATGTGCCTGAGAAAACTCGGCCTTTCTAGGTTTCCTACTGTCAATGGTCTATGGATGTATGCTTGCTTATTTTATATGCTCATGCATGAAGATGACTGAAAACATGCCAAATCAAAGTAAGAAGTGAAATAAAAGGAAATAGTTAATCTGAGGGACAAATATAGGCATTGAGAATGCCGCTTTAATGTATGCCCTTGGGTAACGAGGAAAATCGTGAAAATCGAGAAATTCTCGGAAAGCGTCTCACAAATTAGCCGAAATCAGGATAAATCCAAGAAAATCAAAAGGGGAAAAATAATCCTCATTTTGGGACAATATCGGCTTTGACAAGCCTTTTACTGTACGCCCTCGGGTGATGGAAAACCAAAATAAGTAAAAACCACGAAAAATTGGGGAAAATCCGGAAGACGGGGAGTAAACCAAGTCGGAATCAAGCTAGGAAAACATACGCAAAACCGGGAAGAAAAGACGAAAAAATCTTGTGCGGAAAGATGTGAAAAAATGTGCAAAATGCAAGTGTAAATGCAAATGTGAGAAGTCTAGGGGGTTTCACGCAAAAAGTCCAAATTCTGAGGAAAACTGAAGTTCGAAAGCCCACGTCGTCAAAAATACATAGGAAAACACATTCTATGCAATTAAGAAGAAATCTAGGGCCAAATGAGCATTCCTAGTCAAAATGAAGTTCTTTAGGGGTCAGAATGCAGTTCTACCACCTAAACATGCATTTAAAACAATTCGACATAAAATCAGGGTAAAAATGCAAGAAAAATGTCTCAGAAATGATCCAGAAAGTTTCAAGGGCAAAGCAGTCATTTTACCCCTAAAAACAGGCAATCAGAGTAATATCAATGAAGTACAGGGCTAAACTGCAAATTGCCTAGTAGAGCAAAGCATCCAGAAGAATATCAGTAAAGATAGAGGGCTGAAGTGCAATTTATCCTGAGAAAACATGCTTCAGAAAAGTTTTAAAAACAAGTTCAAGGGTTTAAATGCAAATAAACCAAAGAAATGAACATTCTGGAAAGTTTCTGCAAAGTCTAGGGGTTTAAAAGCAAATTAACCATCAAAAATGAACATTCAGAAACATTTTGAGAAGTGTAAAGGCTGATATGCAATTTTCGTAATAAAAATAAACTGTCAGAAAGATTCCAAGGAAAACAAGGGTCTTCTATGCAATTTATTTGAAACAAAATACCAGTTATAAACTCTAGAGGGCTTTTATTAAAGTTTTAAACTCAGAAAAAATTATTTTAAATGTTCAAGGTAAAACATGTAATATTTTCAATTAAAATTTTATTCAAACGATTTATGAAAAATGAATGGAGGACCTATTTTGAATAAAAGGACGAAAGTGTAATACAAAAAGGACCTAAATGCAAGGAAAATAAAGTTTCAGAAGTTTATTAAAATAAATGCTTTTTAAATTGTTTTAAAAGAAAAAAAAAGAACGACGGTCGCTGCCGATGGAGCTCCGCCGCCGCTGACCACGGGAGGAGGGCACACAAGGCCTTCCCGTGGTCTGATCTTAGATCAAACTTAACAAGAGGCAAGAAGAAGGTGAGGGGAGATGATCCATCGGAGTGGATCGAGCACCTAACAGTGGGAGCGGGCCTCCCACCTACCTCACCGTCGAGGTGCTCCGACGACGACGTTGGGGAAGAAAGAGTTCTATCGAGGCTGTGGCGCGACAATCCAGGGCTTCTAGAGGCTTCGGGGAGCTTCCACGCTTCTCTTGGAGTAGAATGAGGGAGGATGGAGCGGAGGCGTGCTCCGACGACCGTTGACGCTTTCCTCTCCAGCGAGCTACGTCGTTGCGACGACCAAAGGCTCGTGGCGTGGATTTGAATGCTACGGAGTGCTGGGGACATGTCGTGGGGTGTTTCTGGAGGCTCAGAGACGCTCGGAGATGCGGGAGGCACGGCGTCTTCTTTGGCTTCGATCGTCTTCTCCGGCGACGGCAGGAATGGCGTATTCTCCGGCGATCTCGTACAGGGCTATCGGGAGTATTGGAGCGGCGATCCAAGGAGTGGAGAAGCTTGAGGATGACCAGAGGAGGAGGAGAGAGGGCTCGGGGGTCCAGGAGACTCTTTGGATTGCCCCCCCCACCTCTATTGTCGGAGAGCGGCGACAGCGGAGCTCCGTTGGCCAAGGGATCACCCTGGATCCCTTGGAAACACTCCTGGAAGAGAGGAGGAACTAGACAACTACGAATTTAAAAGCTAGGAGGGATCATGGGGTGTACCTGGCTGGAGAAGCCTCGCCGGAGCTCTGGAAGCGACTGTCGCTCCTCTCTGCGATGGCTCTGGCACTATGCTGCTCTCTCCCTTGCTCTCAGCTTTCTCTCGTGCGGTCCAGTCTGCAATTCACTGCCTCTACCTCCCTTTATGTAGGTGAGGAGAAAACCGGTGACCCATTCTGACAGGAGGCACCTCTGCATAATAGAAACCACAACCAACCACCAGACCCACTAGTTGGTCCCAAAACAGCCCAACAAACTCTAACGGCTGTCCCCCCTTGCGTTCCACCCTGTCCCTTGCTCACCGACAAGATGAACAGCGATCTGAGCTTCTCCGACAACCCATCCGACAGCTGGCTGCTCTGGCTTGTGCTGGATCAACGGGGCTCGGGCTGGATGATGGGCTCAACAAGGAGGTGTGAGCTTAGTGAGTAAGAATGGTTCAGGCTAAATTCATGGGAGATTGGTGAAGAAATGAGTGAGTTCAGTGAGAAGGGAGGCTTATGTGATTTTGGTAAAAAAAATGGTAAATGATTTATGTATGTGGAGAAGGAGAAATAAAATATGGATTGGAAGAAAAGAAATGGGTTAAATTGTTCATGGTGGGCCTTCATGGGGTTTTGGGTTCAATTTGGGCTTAATGGGCCCATATGGGCCTTGTGGTTCCCCATGGGTCCAAATGGGCTGAATGGACCTAAATAGGCTAAATGAACCTTTAATGAATTGAATGGGCCCAAGAAAGGCTAAATGGGCCTAAACAAGTCTAATGGGCCAAAATGGGCTCAGATTGGGTTTAATGGGCCTATGTGGGCCTTCATGGGCCCAAGTGGGCTTCCATGAATTAAGTGGGCCCAATTAGGGTTAGAGCTCAGCCACCACATCTTCATCCTGCAAAATCAGAAAATTGGGGTGTCTACAGATGCCCCTCCCTAAGCGAGGTCGGAAGACAAGTAGAACAGAGACTAATGCTCAGGGTTGACAAAGAAAACCACAAGCGAGAGTTATCCACCGGCAATCAGCCACTAGCCAGAAAACATACCAGAGGTCCATACCAGAGGTCCGTACCCGAGGTCCCACCGCCACAGCCAAAGCTAAATAAAGGAACAAACACAAAAGACTTAGAATAGACAAGCTGACGTCCAATCAGCTCCTAAGAGACATGATTGGTTATCGCACTTGTTGAGAAAAGCACCAGACAAGACTCACGGTGCTTGCCGACTGAGAAGCGACTGGTCACGGAAGTCATCCAGGTAGTTTGGGCTACCAGCCCACAAGAAAGTAAACAAAAAGCCAAAGGTGAAATGAAGGATACCAGGATTCATCCTAATAGAACAAATCGTGGACAGGAAAATTCAAAAGTAAAAGGACACCAGGATTCGTTCCATCAGAACGTACCGTGGATAGGAAAATTACACCAGGACCCATCCCATTGGAGCGAATCGTGGATAGGAAAATTCAAACATAAGAAAACACCAAAATTCGTTCCATCGAAACAAACTTTGGACGGGAAAATTGAAATGTAAAAGAACACCATGATTCGTTCCATTGGAATGAATCGTGGATAGGAAAATCACACCAGGATTCGTTCAATCGGAACGAACCATGGATAGGAAAATCTCAAAATGTAAAAGAACACCAGGATCCGTCCCATTGGAACGAACCGTGGATAGGAAAATCCAAATGTAAGAAAACACCAAGATTCATTCCATCGGAACGAACCATGGATAGGAAAATTCAAATGTAAAAAAACACCAGGATTCATTCCATTGGAACGAACCGTGGATAGGAAAATCACACCAGGATTCGTTCCAACGGAACGAACCATGAATGGGAAAATCATACCAAGATTCGTTCCATCAGAATGAACCGTGGACGGGAAAATTGAAATGTAAAAGAACACCAGGATTCGTTCCATTGGAATGAACCGTGGATAGGAAAATCACACCAAGATTCGTTCCATCGAAACGAACCATGGATAGGAAAATCTCAAAATGTAAAAGAACACCAGGATCTGTCCCATTAGAATGAACTGTGGATAGGAAAATCCAAATGTAAGAAAACACCAAGATTCATTCCATCGAAACGAACCGTGGATAGGAAAATTCAAATGTAAAAGAACACCAAGATTCATTCCGTTGGAACGAACTGTGGATAGGAAAATCACGCCAGGATTCGTTCCATCGGAACGAACTGTGGATGGGAAAATCACACCAAGATTTGTTCCATCAGAATGAACCGTGGGTAGGAAAGTTCAAAAGTAAATGGACACCAGGATTCGTTCCATTAGAACGAACCGTGGATGGGAAAATCACAAATTTAAATGAACACCCCACCTTTTCTGACATAGAAGTTGTGAAGACTTCCTTTGCCCATATTGGGGCAATAAAACAAGATACTCGGCTATTATCTAGGTGGTCCCCAATGCCAAGCCGATAGGCAAAAGGAAGTAGAATCTGGCACTAGCCTTGCACATGTTGTCAGGGTGGCGATCTTCGTTCTGCATCTACCATGATCAATCAATCAAGCTGGCCAGAAATGTTCTGAAGAATTTTAATATCAGAGTCAATGGAATGTTTACATGTACTTCAGCTTGCAAAGAACCAGTAACATGATGTGAATGTTAAGAATCTTCATCATCTTTGGATCTCTTGGAGCCCGAGGTTTTAGTAAAGAGCATTCAGCTCGGGGCGGCACTGCAGATTAGCCAGGTCTCTTCGACTTCGACTTCATAATCTACTGTGAAACTCTTCCCCTCTACGACTTCAAGATCTTTTGATCGCATGGAGCCACTAAGCAGGCGAGATAGCTCCTTAGTCATAGTGTAGGAGCTCAGGGGGTATTTCTGGAATCGTGCTGGCATTTGCTTGTGAAGAAAGGCATCTTGCTGGTAACCGAACTACCGCATCACACAGATTGGGTGGTATTCCACTCCCCTAGACAACCCCGGCAGGACGATAAGCCGCATGTTTGTTGTATTGAAGAATGCTTCAAAGTTGCAAGAAGCTGATGGAATAATGCGCCAGATGATTTTCTGTTCTGTCAGGCTTTGTAATCGCTCGTTCTCCTTTTGAACTGAGGTAAGCGTGTGCACATGGCCACTTTGGCAGTAGGACTCAAAGGCTGATTGCTGTGGGCGCAAGACTGCTACACCCAGATGTGTAGCCATCCATACTTGTACAAAAGCTCCATAGCCGTAGAAGTGCCGGCATCGCCACAATGAACGGTCTAGCGCCCGATAAGTTTTTGCTAGGATAACTGGAGCCAGATCCATCTGCTGGGTGACAACTGCCAAGGCAATCTCGGCAACTTCAATTCTTACAATCATCTGACCATGGCTGAAGATTAACTCTACCAGTAAGCAGACAACAAAGCCTTTCAACCATAGATCATCGCCTAGGGAGGTGCGCATTCTAGCCACTTTGTCAAAGTAAGCTAGTTTCAGCATGGGAGAGAGTCCGTCTGAACAAATGAGCTGACGACCACATTCGCTAGTTGATAGGCCAATTAGCTCACACAAGACTGAGGAATACCCGTCTCACCGCATGAACACTGTGGGTCCCAGGAACTTCTGTAGGCAACAAATTCTGTGTAGTTCCTCCAGGGTAGGGGTCAGCTCGATTCTCCCAAAGCGGAACACGTGATTATCCGGCTTCCAAAATCGGGCAGCCGCACACAGAAAGTATCGGGAAAACTCCACTTTTGCGATGTCCAGAAGCTTTGTAGAGATTCCCCAAATCCGCAGCTTGTCGCGGTCACTTTCAATTAACTGTTTGATCCAAGCTTGGAGAACATCTGAGCACTGTGTGGGCACAACCATTGTGGGGTACCCCATGATCTGTAAGGCACCTCGGCTTTCCTGGCTCGAGACTCTTCTGAAGGGATAGATGATCTCCTGTAAACATTTCAAAACATTATTCTTCAGCCATAGATTTCCATTTTGCTTGTTTGACAACATTTAGCAGAATCAAGGCAAGTAGATAAAAGCCGAAAAAGTAACGGAGGGATTGACCCAGAACTGAAGACTGTTGCTAGAGGAGTTGAAAAGACCAAATCACATGTGCAACCCTAAGAGAAGGTCCTGGTTACGAACTGGTTTTAACCAAACCCCAAGTAATGAGATAGGAATAGTAAATCTGGAGAGCTAGAATTGTTTGACTGCGCCTTCCGGCCGAGCACTGGGGACTTTTGACCTGCAGAGCAGCTGAAATACACCTGGTCGAGCATTGGCCCAGAGTGTATGACCATAGGACAGCTGACATGCCCCTGGTCGAGATGGATCAAAGCGTCTAACCATAGGACAATTGACATGCCTTTGGCAGACATGGATGACTCTTAACCAATCAAAGTGGCTTTCATGCCCCTAGTCGAGTACTGGCTTAGTGTGGCCAACCATAGGACAGTTGACATGCCCCTGGTTGACATAAATAGTCCCAAACCAACCAAAGCAGCTTACATGCCCCTGGTTTAGGTGATGGGTGTTGGCACAAGTCTTGGCAGCGATCCATGGAAGTGTTTAGCTCTAGTTAGACCCAGAGACTAACCACCAGGTGACAAAGTGAGATGTTGTGCTATGGGTGGTACAAAAGTGGAAGGTAGGGTCGACACCCCCATCGTTGGGGTAGCAAGGAGCTGAGGCGATGGCCAAGGCGAAGGTGTAGTGGGAGTAACTTGAGAAGCCGACAGGGGCTGTAAGGTGACCTCAGGAGTTGCAAGAACATAAGTGGACAAAGTAGGATTCAGAGTGAGAGTCATGCCCTGCAACTTCTAGGCAAGAGCTAGGAGATGCAGTGCCTGGTCAGAAGATGACCCATCGGTAGTAGTACCGAGGGGCGAGAGTGAAAAAGGGATGGATGTTAGTGGGGGTTGGAAGCCAGACTGTCCAGAAAGAGCAAAACCTACCAGAGAAAATGTCGCAGTTGGTTGGGTGGTAGCAATAACAGAGCTCAAAGGCAAGACAGAGACAGACAACTCTAGGGTTAGAGTAGTGGTCACCTTGATAGACTTGGTGATGGGCCCTAGACCGATTAGGTTTTGGCCCACATCGGTCAAAACAATATTCACCCTAAGGGTATCAAGATGTACCGAGACTTGAAGCAGAACTTTTGATGGCCTGACATGAAGAGGGATGTTGCTAACCATGTGGCGAGGTGTACAACCTGCCAGTTGGTTAAGGCAAAGCACTAGAGACTTGGAGGGACCTTACTATTGAAAAATCTATAAAGTATATTTTGATGATCACAAATTAAATGTGATTATTGGTTAATAATCACTTAAGAAGATATGAGATACTCAAGTACAAAGTATAAAAATCATTTAGCAAGGCATATTATTCACATATATATAATCTTCATATGATTGGATTAATATGCAAGTTTAAAGTCTTTTTGTAGCTTATGTGTTTTTCGGAAAACCGAATTATTTCGGTATACCGAATCAGGGCTTTT
>JAMKQA010026043.1:0-14662 GCA_024699735.1 Posidonia australis
GAAAACTTGGTTCGCTACATATCTATTAGCATGCATGTTCATGAATCGTGCACTCTTATGCAAAAGAAAAGAAACAACTCAAAGGAAGTAACAAGGTGCAGATTTCATGCTAGAAGTAAGAAACATGTTAGCAAACAAGGTATAGATTTGCATATAGAACATCTTGCAAAGGAAACTAACAATCTCGTCATGGAACTCTCATGTAAACAGTAAAAAATCAAATCATATATGAAGTCTAAAGCATGCTTTATCGTGGTGCTATGGCTGAGATTTAAAGGAGAAGGAAAATAAAAGAGGACCTACCTCTCAAGGTGTTCCTTTTCGAAATATCAAAGATAAAGGGATCCTCGTTGCTTTGGAAGGGCCAAAGATGCTTTGGAATGCAAGGGAATACTCCAGAAAACGAGAATAGGCTGCCAGAAAGAGTATATAGCTTGCCCAAGATGCTTGCTCAGATCAGGATTGCTGAAATCAAGGTTTCTAACCTCTTCTAATGGTTGCCTATAGGGGTCCTTATATAGGATTTCCTAAGGGTAACTCCTAGGAATGCAAGCAGCCTCGTAAACGAAGAGCCTAAGAAGATTCCATTGCATATTCGTTGGTGGAGATAACAACCATGGGAGGTGGAAAGCCAGCGGCCAGCAGTCTGAGAAATGACTGTGCGCCAGCTTGGTGCGCCAAGTAGGTGTGCTAGGTAGGTGTGCCAACCTAGTGCTCCAGCTAGGTGTGCTACTGTAGTGCTCCTGCTCGATGCTCCAACTAGGTGCTCCACATTGGTGCTCTAACTTGGTGCTCTCCCCTACTTGTCTGGATTTCTAATTAGGCTGCGGGCCTACTATGGGCTTGTGGTTGGTTTAGCTAATGGGATTCAAAAAGTGGTTGGGTTAGCCACATCCAAAGCAACATCTGGAAAACTTATCTATGAATCACCTCAAAATCGGGGTGTCTACAAAACCACGACTCGAACTGCCTGTCTACCTCCTTTTCTTACCTTCACTCCTCATCCTCTTCGTGACCCGTGAGAACGGAGATGATTAGGGTTTAGAAGTGGGAACCAGTCATCCGCCATTCTGCCTCCCCTTCCTCTTCACTCATCCACTGGACTGTCCGCTTCTTCCCCTTCTCAAATATCTACGTGAGAACCAGTCATTCACCTCCCCTTCCTCTTCCTTATCACGGCAGTCTCGCACTCTCGCCCTATTCATCTTCCTTCACGTCGGTCTTGCTCATTGGACTCCTCCATACCGTTGCCATTCTCGCCTCCAGACAAACCAAACTCCCTCATTCTCCACGCCAGTCTTGCCTAGCAAACTCCTCCACACTATTGCAGTCTCGCCTCTAGAGTCTAGAGTCCAAACAGACCAAACTCCCTCTTCCTCTCTAAAATTCTTATCGGACATCGGATTGCCCCATGTCAAACTTCCTCCTCTACCGACCACCGCCCCACGTTAGACTTTCTCTTCCACTGGCCACCACCCCACACTAGGACTCTTCTCCAAAACAGCTTCCACTTCCACAAATAGTGTTACTTCTCCAATGGAGGTAATTTCTCTTATATAGAAAAAAAAAACACCTCTATTCAGTGATTGAAAATTTAGACATTTAGATGTTTGATGCCTCTATTTTGAATCTCGATTTAAACTTTTGAAGTGAAATCGAGGAAATGTTTTTTTTAACTGATTGACACTAGAAGTCCAACAAAAACGTTTCTAATCATAATTATATATCTATTACCAAGTTGTTTTATGTTTGATACCTGTAGTCGGTAAGCTTCACTACTGTAATTCTATCATAACATGATACATGATAATTTTATATTACTAAGAATCGTGACTTCTGTTTAAAATTTCTATTTCCATTGCAGTATCAGAGGTAGTTATTGTCATTTTATCTTATATTTAGTTATATTCTTTCATTTTTCACTATCAACGTTTTATTTTTTTTATATGTTTTATTAAATAGTTAAACCACAAACCAGACCAAACCAAACCGATTTTGAATGGTTTGGTTTGGTTTGGTTTCAATAGATAAAATGGTTCGATTTAATTTGAAAATTGTTCAAACCGAATTATATAATTTGGTTTGTAGTTTTGTCTCAAACCAAACCATGCCCACCCCTACTTCCCACCACTCTATAAATAAAGTGGCACCTCAACCTTGAGAGGGGTCAAATAATTCAAGGCCAAAGCGTGAGAATTTTTGATATCAAATGCTAAAGTGTTTCTACAAAAGAGCTTAAGCCTTCTACCAAAATGGTGAATTTTCTTCCTCCAAATGGCTATTTTCGAAGAGTCTGACCATGTTGCCATCTTTGGAGTTTTTGTGCATCCATTCCATCACGATAATGATTAACGGGGAGTTTTATCTATTGTTTTTCATTTTGCATTCTTTACACTTTGTAGTTAGGTATTCTCATCTTAGTTGCAACCAAGGGGAATAATGCCCCCAGGTGAGTATCATTTTTATTTGCTTTATGTTGTCTTACATGATATGTCTTCACCTATTTATTAGATCATATTAATCCGTGATTGATTTGTTTGTCTTGCAAGGGAGAAGAAGAAGAAAAAAAGTTCACCTGTACAGGAACCTTTAGATAATGTTGGCATTGTCCTAAAGTAATTGACTTGCACCATCACAACAACTCCTAAAGACATCTCAAGAGTCAACGAAAGTGAATCAAGAATGGCAATCACAAATCGATTTCAACATCTATGGAGTGGAGAAATTGCACACAAACAACAAGAAGGATCATGAACAACACAAAATTCCTTATTCACAAATGGACGACACCAACTGATCTCACCCTTGACCTACGTACGTGGTGTTACTCGCCAATTCCGGGTTGGGTTGTTGGTTGGAGTTAGTTCCCAAGGTAATCTACAAACAGAAGAAGCAAGGTCAAAGGACCTCAACTGGGCATGGGTCGGCCAAGAATGTTCCGACGCTCAAGTTAGAAAATGGGGGAGACCAAGTTATTAAGAGTGGAGTGATAAGATCCTAAAGAAAGATCCAAGCCTTATGTTGCCACATTCAATTTGGTGCATTTATACCTAAGAGTGGTAGCTAGAGACTACTATGGAAAGTGTTCATTGGCAATGACAATTTGGACGCATGTCACGCTCTAACAAAAGAGCCATATGCAGTAAGGTGTGTTGTTAGGAACACAAGGTATGACAGAACATGTTGTAGACCATCCTGGTAGGCTTGCAAGGTGCAATGACGATTATTGATTGTCGTTGGAGATAGGTGTTGAGCTAGGAAGGTGCTCATGCCCTGGTCTTCTGCAAGGTGTGTTGTTAGGACTTGCAAAGCATGACAATGAAAGACTTGTGAAGTATGCCACTTGGAGACTTACGAAGCATGGCACTTGAAGATTTTGGAGCATCAATGAGCGTTGTGTGTCGTTACCTCAGCTTGGTACTCGGTCGGCCCCTTTGTTGGAGGTTGCTTGGGCTTAGTGCTCAATCAACCCTAGTGTTGGAGTACTTTGCGTTGTTCACCATAGATGTCATGACATGACTTGCTTAGTCGATCACTCAGGTATCTTTAGGCCATTCACCTAAGTGTCTTCTATGTGATCTTGTAGTTGATCACCAAGGTATCTTTAGGCCATTCGCTCTGAGATCTTTGGCCTTGAACCGCCCAACCCACATAAAGCTCTATTTCTCTGAGACTTACGAAGCATGGCACTTGAAGATTTTGGAGCATCAATGAGCGTTGTGTGTCGTTACCTCAGCTTGGTACTCGGTCGGCCCCTTTGTTGGAGGTTGCTTGGGCTTAGTGCTCAATCAACCCTAGTGTTGGAGTACTTTGCGTTGTTCACCATAGATGTCATGACATGACTTGCTTAGTCGATCACTCAGGTATCTTTAGGCCATTCACTTGGTGTCTTTAGGCCATTCACCTAAGTGTCTTCTATGTGATCTTGTAGTTGATCACCAAGGTATCTTTAGGCCATTCGCTCTGAGATCTTTGGCCTTGAACCGCCCAACCCACATAAAGCTCTATTGCAAAAGAGAATATAAGATCAAATGTATGTATAATCAGGTATAGTGTCGATAAAAATATATGATCTAGTATGATTCAGTAATAGTATAAAGTTTAACATAAATCAAATATAGTGTCAATAAATATGTTACAGAATATGTCTAAGTGTGAAATAAAACATAATATCGATCTACTTATAAATATAATTTTCTTGGATTAATGTCAAAATAAATCGAATATAATATCAATATAAATTTGATTTATGATATCATATTCTATCCCCCCATCACATATGAAAAAGGATGTATTTGAATAGGATATTAAAAGAATAAAGTACAAAAGCGACACATGTATGATGTGAGATAGACTGTTTGACCTAGTTTGAGACCAGACCATCCCAGGCTATTGGCTTGAAGGCAAAGCAGAAGCGAAGCTAATCCAAACAAGCATTGCACCCAAAAGATCAGCTTAAGGGTCGAGTAGAAGTGAATCAAGTCTGAACAGACACTACGACCCAAGAAATCGCCTTGAATGCCAGACAATCGATTAGACAAGTCATGCCATGGCATTTGTGGTGATTAATATATACATGTATGATGTGGAATTAGTCGCTTGAACCATTCGAGGATGGACTGTATTCATGCTCGGACACACCGATCGACCGAGATCCTTTGACTTTTCTTTTATTCACAAGTTGATTTGTGAACCAGCTCGAACCAACCTCAATTGGAACCAACAAGCAGCACCACACGAGCTAGGGACAAGATCAATGAATAAGTGAAATATAAGGTCAAAGAAGTAAATGTAATTATGTATCAAATACGTAGATTTGTATTATTGAATATAATATTGAATAATACACTATATAGCATATAAGGACAATATGAGATACACGAATCATGTGTCTTGCTTATAAGTTTATCGGATGTAATGTCAAATAATACATAGTGTGATGTAGCATGTAAATGCAACATGAAATAAATGAATCATCTGTTGTACATGTAGGTTTATATTACTGAATATAGTATTGAATAATACATAGTGTGATGTTGCATATAGTGGTAATATGGAATACATGAATTCAAGCATTATGTTATCGACAATCTACAAGAGATCTAAACATATATATTGCCCTGTAGTGGAGACATCTGGATAGGGAAAGGTGATACCTTATGTGTCGAGAGTCGTTACTCCTTCTAACTTTTCCTCAAACATGGGCGAGTGAGTGCAGTGCTCGAGCGTCATGAAAACTCCTTAAGCAACTTTTATCTCTCTCTATCACTGTACATCCGAGATTTCTTTCTCTATCTTTCTCTATATTTCTTCAATCGAGGTGTCTCTTTCAATGAAGGGCGAGCCTTTATTTATAGGGAGACCGCACATCCTAATTCAAATATGAATATCTTTGAATTTTAAATTCAAAATATCCAAGAGTAATACATCTCAATAATATTTTCTGCTTTTCAAAATAATTCTACCCTATATGTATGTAATGGAATTTGTTGTTGCACTCTATCATATTACTAGATTGACGCGTCGGCCTCCTTCTGAGTCTTCATGGATGTGTGTCATGTGCATATTGATTCTCATTTTGATGGACTTCAATTTCGGATTGTATTGGACTCAAAATTTCTTGATGTCAACACTCATATTTTCCTTTTCTTTGGTTCTTTTGGCACAAACAGGCCCTAAAATCGAAAAGGAACCAAGGGAAAAGAAACTATTTTCCTTTTAATCAAAAAGTGTATCGAAAATTATGATATTTGTATATATTTTCCATTGAAAAGTAAATTACTTTTGTTTCTAACACAAGTTTAAAATGTTAAAAATAGGGTTCAAATAACATACGAATTTTATATATTAAAATTATATTTCTAGGATCTAATCATGACATATTCATCACAAAAACATAATATATGCGAAAGGGTACCTAAATCTATGTAAAAATTAAAGAGGCGCTCTAGATCTTATGCACGAGAGTCGAACTTCCAAGTTATCACACACTTCCTTTGTCCTTTGTCTTTCTCAAGATGGGATGAAAGAGAGGAGAAGTAAAAGTATAAGATTTGAAGACCAAAACTTCTATTTATAGAATACGTATTTTTACATATTTCTAATCGGTCCATCAACAAATAGAAATATATCAAATGGTCTCTACAAAATCAACACACATTACTTACTATGTCAATAGACTCAACCTAAAATCAAACATATCACTTTCAATAAGTCTAATTACAAAATAGCCTGTAATACTTTAATTGATTTTATGTTGGTTCATATTTTATTGGATTTTAATCCAACAATTTCCCACTTGAGCCACAAATAAAATTAACAATTAAAATATTAAAGCTTTATGAGCACAAAAATGGTTATTTAAATAAAGACATCATGCAATCTGATCCATTAACTGTATCAACATAGGATCAAAGAGGTTTTTATTACTTTAAGCGTAATTCAACTCACAATGATCGCTAATGCTAATACAACCAACGACATAGATCAAATATGGATGCATAGTATGGAATTTAGGCAAATTGATCTAAACACGTCCATATCCAACTAGTCAAACTTTTAGTGAGATCATATAAATATCCACAATGTAAATATCCGAAACCTTTATTTCTGCAAAAAAACAATGTCTATTACAATAGAGCATCCAAATATAATCTTCTATTAAACCGATACATCATCAAATTGTACAACAACCATGTAAGCAACTTACTCATGAAAATTTGGGTGGTACTACCTTAGTAAGTGGATTCACAATTATGAAATTTGTCCTAATATGCTCTATAAATAACTAGCTACCTAAATTCTTTTTTTCACAACATGAAACTTAATGTTTATATGCTTAAACTTAATGTCCTCCTGTTATTATTGGAATATAGCATCGTAGATTTATTGTCACAAGATAACCTAAGTGGTCTTTCAATTCCATCTATAATTCGTAAACCTATGACAAATTCTTTAGTTATATTCCCTAATTAGATGTCTCATAGTATGTTATATACTCAGCTGTCATAGTAGAAGGAGCAATAAGTGTCTGTTAGACACTTTTCCCCGATATAGATCCACCTACTAACAAATATACATAGTCAGAAGTGGATTTACGTCTATCTAAGTATTCAGCAAAATCGGAGTCAGAATACCCAATGATCTCCAACAGATTAAATTTCCTATACACAAGTGTGAAGTCTTTAGTTCCTTGCAAATACCATATGACCTACTTAACAGCTTTCAGTGATCCATACCTAGATTGCTTAAGTATCTACCTAATATGCCAATAACGTACGCGAGATTCGAACACATAAAAACTTGAACATACATAAGACTTCTAATTGCCAAAGCATAGGAAATCTTTATATTTCCTTATGTTTAAAATCATTTTTAGGGTACTGTTTGAGACTAAACTTGTCTCTCTTAGTCACAGGAGTATTTCCTGACTTACACCCACTCATGTCATATCTTTTACGGACTTTTTCTATATAGTTCTTTTATGATAATCCAAGAATACTTCGAGAATGACCCTAAAGTATTTGAATTCTTAATACAAAAAAGCTTCACCATGATCTTTCATCTCAAATTTATTTGAAAGAAATTTCTTGGTTTTTTTAAGTAAGTCTATATTATTAATGGCAAGAAATATGTCATCAACATACAAAACCGGGAAAATATATTTACTTCCATTGAACTTATGGTATACACAATCATCTAATAAATTAGAAACTATTTCTAATTGTATCTTTCAATGGTACTTCTTTGATTGGATGCAAATTTTGATCCATTTACAGTGGGACTTTAGGTCCTAGGTTTTGTATAATTATGACATGACTATGCTTTTATCTGGCGTCTTTTAGCCTCTAAAATGAAAATTCTTTAAACCTTTTCCAAAAAAAAAACAATCATCTAATAAATTTGTCTCAAAACTAAATGAGATGATAATTTGATGAAATTTATGATACTATTGACGAGATGTTTACTTTAAACTATAAATAGACTTCTTAAGTCTGCAAACGATTTTCTTTGTAATACCTAATGCAAAATGTTCTGGTTGCACCACATAGTTCGTCTCATCAATGTTACTACTAAGAAACGTTATTCTTACGTCCATTTAGTATAGTTCAATGTCAAAATGAGCAATTAATGTCATAATAATCCGAAAAGAGTCTTTTAATAAAATTGAAGAGAAAGTTTCTTTATAATCAATGTCTTTCTTTTGAATAAATTTCTTAACGACAAAACAAATCTTATAACTTCCAGATTAACTTACAAATCCCTCTTGGTTTTAGATATCTATTTGCAACTTTCCACATTCATGCCTTCAGACAATGCAATAAGATCCCAAACATTATTGTCATTTCATGGATTTAAATTCATCATTCATAGTATCTATTCACTTTTGAAATTCGAAACTATTGATTGATTGATGGACATTGATCGGATCGACGTCTATCAAGTCGTCATCTACTTGATGTTTCTAAAGAAATACGATATAATTATCTAAAATCACACTTCTCTCTTCTCTACATAAAATATTTTCTTCCTAGCTCTATCCATAAAAATGAAATTTGGAGAGAAAATATTTTACATTTCTCTCCTTCACATATGCAGACCCAAAAAATCATTCGTTTACTGTACACGGTGTTTTATTAAATCAGTTACCAGTCATTTAGTATAAGCTCCAACGCAACTAATAAACGTGTTCTCCAGCAATCTTGATAGGAAGGTCAACTAAATAGCTGTTAAGTTGGGAGTATTAGAGGCCTTGGAGGCAATCAGACAAGGAGAGAAAGTGTGTAACCTAATGTGTCTCATAAACACAGGCATCCTAGTTATTCAAGAATCAAAACTGGAATATCCTAACGTTTCATGGCCCTATTGGCCATGATGGGTGGACCTAGAATAACTGATTGGATTTGGAAACCAGAAATTGGCACTAGAGGAGGACTTATTATAGGATGGACATCTTCCGTCGTTAAGATTCAAGAAGTCTAATATCATATTCTATCTATTCTTGACACTCGTTCTCTATCCAAAGGATTTGTCTCTTTCAATATGGAATATCATGGAGCGTTCTTCCAAATTTCATAGATGTGGTCACTTGGACTTGGCACACTCAACTCCTAAATAACAATTTCTTTCTGCAGTTTTGCTTACAAACTGAAGAATGTTAAAATTGCCCTCTAAAGTATGGAAAACTTCTCCAAAAACCAACCCTCAACGACGGTTGATAATTATTGAGCAAGAAATCAAGCTGCTTGATGCTTTAGCCGAATTATCCACTCTCTCCTATGATGATTCCCTACGTAAATACCACCTCAGAAGAGAACGCCTATCTATTTTACAATAATTAGAAATCCATTGGAGATAGAGCTATGCACGCAATAGCTTCGTGAAGGTGATAATCGATAACAATACAGCTTTCTTCCATGAAATTGTCTCATGTAGGAAACGAAATAACAAGATCTCCTTGCTCCCAATCTGTCATCTCAAATGTTATATTTCAATGTTTCTATAATCTATTCGATTGCAACAACAGTGAGTAATTTTCATTGGACTAGGATCGCATCTTCCCCTACAAGATTGAGGGGGCCAACTTGTTGGAATCCCTTTTTCTTGATGAAGAAATCGAGAATTCTATCTTTTCTCTTGGAAAAGACAAAGTCGCTTGACTTGATAGCTTTTCTATCTTTTTCTTCTAGGATTTTTAGGACCTATTTTTCACTTACTTAAAGTAATTATTTATCAATTTCCCCTCTCTAAACGGAATTCGTACCATCAAAATCTTCAACAAAATCTTTATTGAACTAATCCTTAAAAGACTTACTACCAAGTCTACCAGAGACTTTAGACCTATTAGTTTTCTTAATAGTGTCTATACATTCATCACTAAGGCACTAGTTAATAGACTTTCTCCTCTTCAAGATAATTTTTTGAATGATTCCCAATCTACTTTTTTTAAAGGTCATAGCATCACTGATTGCTACATTGTTGCTCATAAGACACTAGTATATCTTAAGTCTTTCAACAAGCAAGGACTCATGATTAAGTTGGATTTCGAGTAAACCTTTGATAATGTAAAATGGAATTTTTTTTTTATTCAACCTTTTGAGAGGCATGGGTTTTCGAGATAAATAGATCTAATGAATGCGATGGTGTATCACAACAGTCAAATTCTCCATCCTCGTTAACGGATCACTACACAAATATTTTGAGACCTCTAACGTAATCCATCAAGATGATCCCTTATCTCCTGTTACTTTCATTCTTGTCACTAACATCTTAAATAGAATACTCATGTTAAGAAAGACCAACAAATTATTTAATGGTATGTAATTTCCTAATGGGAGACTAATTGTTATGAATATTTAATTTACTGATAACACGTTAATTTTCCTAGAACCTTAAGAACTTAGCGTTGTAAACCTTCTGAGAGCACTTAGTTGTTTTCAACTAGCTTTGGGCCTAAAAATAAATTTTAATGAGTCATTGATTTCAAACATTGGGATTAGTTCTTTTGACTTTGAACGTTATAAAAACATTTTAGGATGTGCAGTTGTGAAACTCTCCGTTACCCATCTTGGCCTCCCACTTCATTTCAAAACACCCAACTCCAATGACTAGTCACTAACAGTGGATAAAATGGAACAACGAGGCTTGGAAAAACAAGTTTCACTCGATGAGAGAGAAAATTACTCTTCTAAATTCTATTCTTTCAGCTCTTCCAACTAACCAACATTTGGTAACTCATCTGCCCAAGAAAACTAAAAAAAGAATTGAATCCATTTGAAAACAATTCCTTTGAAAGGGTGGAAAAACTAACTCTTTTTGTTTTCCATTCGTGCATTGGGAAAACATTTGTAGAAGTAAAGAACATGATAGATCGAGAATCCTCAATCTTCACCACTTCAATTAAGTACTTAAATGTAAACACCATTGGAAACTTTTTAATGAAACAATCGACAAATAGGTAGCATTTTATTCTATAGATACCTTTAGGACAGATCTGAAAAAGGCGTCACAAATGCCTCAAATGCTAAGACCTCCCCTTTTTGGTAAAGTCTTGAGAATATTTTTCCAATTTTAACGCCTATAGTTCGTACTAGATTGGCAATGAAAAAATTATTTGATTATCTCCTTTTGCAAAAACAAATGCCATAATTGGTCCACCATTAAGGATGAATTCTCTTATTTATTTTACTTGACTTTCGAAAACAATCTTCACTTGCTAATTTTTATTCTAGCAACAGAGATAACCTCGATGTCACTTTCCAAACAATTCTAAATTACTCATTGGAGACCCTTATGGCTCTCAAAAACATCCTAAATAATATCACTCTTAATGACAAGAATGACACTATTTGCTGGGATCTAAATTCATGAAAAATATTTAGGAAACAAACATTCTTACAAAATACAAAATCTTCACTTGACTACCATGCATGATAAAATTCTCACAAAAAGTAACCTCACCATTCATGGTTGGTGTGAAAATACCACTTGTTCCTTTTGTGATATTGAAATTGAAGATACCAATCACCTTTTTTCCAATGCAATATTGACAGCAATATTTAGAACTTCTTGCTAAATTTGCCTAATAATGTCAACTTTGTTAATCTTGATAAACTCTTCTATTTGGTTACCTTTGACAAATTTAACATTGATTCTTTTACAAGGTTCCATCTAATTATTTCTTTAATCAAACATTTGACTTGCTAGAAATAAACTTATTTTTAACAATGTTATCTTTTCTAGTGACTATGTTCTTGATGCTACTATTTCTTTCTCAATCTAATAACTAGATCATTTCAAAGGTATGGGTGAAGACCTGTCAGTTAGCTTGGTAAACCTCAAACGTGCCAAAAGCTTTCACATTACAATTATTGACGTAACCTCTCTCTCAAACCCTATTATTGCTCTCGCCAACACCAACATTTAGGAAGGCATACTGGACTTAATTGTCGATAACGACACTAGACCACTCTAAAACAACAAGCTACCCTCGAATGCCACCCCTATGAACCTTGACAATGAGGATCTCCTCAACAATAAGTATGACATGGAAAATATCTTTGTTGATCTCAAGTAACTTAGAACATCTACAACCTACCAACATCATCCATACTAGATCACATGATAGCTTAGGCTCATTTATGCTGTTTGTGTCTTCACTTGGTTATGTTAATATTTTACCATTTGCTTGTCTTTTTGACTACGAGTCTCCATCTACGACCATGCACATGAACGTCTTTTGCTGCAACCACTAATTTTATCATGTATTGTTTGCATTGCTACTTTTGGCAATGTCCTTTCCTATTATTACCTACCTTGTCAAAAATAAAAAAAGCCGATTGTGCCAAATCCATTCACATTCATTTATTAGCTACTTGCAAAAGGATCGTGCATCCCTTTCACATTCTACTCAGAATAGTCTCGAGGTTACCAAATCCATGCTACTTGCCTCAAAGGAAATGATCAAACAGATTCCAATGGATCAGAATACCAGATTACAACAAAAGACAAGACCACTTAAGTTATTATCAACTGAATATCACAAATTGCATCCGTACACGCAGAGAAAAAATGAAATGACATTTAAACCAGCATTTACAATTTGGGAAGACAACGAAACATAACCAACCAACATTCAATGATGAAAAGAATTTCTTCCACTAGACTACTAATTGTAATAGCTTCACTAAAATTAGAGTGTCATGCCAAACAACAAAAAATAGCAAGGTCCAGTAAAAAAATTAAAACTGTTCTACAAATAGAAACCGAAAGGGATATACCCAATAACAATAACCATGACGTGAATAGAGCCCATTCTTGCAACTTGCTACAAGTATAGCTGGATGAGCTCATCACTCACCACTGATGGTGTTAGAACACCTAGATCTGTGAACAAGAGAGTGAGGTACTGTGGAGGCGTGTAATCCCTTGCAGATATTTCAACCTCGACACCGGATGGGATAGGGACACCGAAATCAATTGGTCTAAGTGCAGGTGCAAGGTCCTTCTGATCTAGAGGAAATAAACGTGCGAACTGCAAATAGTGTAGGCGGGTGAAAACAGAGTGAGAAGTTTAGCTATTGACAAGAACAATTTTCAAAAGAATACCTTGTAACTTTCGGCAGCCACATAAACAGGTTTGTTCATGCTGTGAGCAACAAGTGCTATTTGGTATGTGCCCATCATGTTGATGATACCACCGTTTTCGACCACACCATCGGCCCCAACAAAAACCATATCTACCTCTTCCATTATGTAGGTCACAGCTGAATCGATAAGAAGCTTTACAGGAACCTTAAGTGTTGCAAGTTCGTTTGATAATCTAAGGCCTGTCCTATCTGGTCTTCCTTCTGCATGTCAGCAAGTATAATAATTCAAATCAGCATTTAAAAGAAAAAGGAACCAGATATATTGAATCAAACAATACTAATGGTATGAATGCTATGAAACATGCCATGCACTTTCTTTTAATTCGAAAATAAGAAATCAAATGCTACTTGTAACAAAGATTGGCCCTTTTGCTTGACCATAATACAATACTTGTGGAGGATACAAAGAAAATGGGTTGCCGTTCCCTAGAATTGACCATAAAACAATGATTTTGGACAATATAAAGAATGATTAATAAAAGAACCTGATCAAGTCAAACATCAAGCTATATGTGGTGGTTTGCTAATTGCTGGACATTTTGGAGAACAAGAGAAGCATCTTGCATCAGTTCATTTTCTCTAGAAATGCTATTCGGCTACCTCCAAACAAACCCTCCTAACTGCAATATGTTTTATTGCAACAAAAAAAATCCAATACCCTTCATAAATATTTAAGCTATTCCTGTTGGATATTTGTGTTTTAAATTACACTCATAAAGTGACAGTCAACCTCGATGTACCTTGTTCTTTCATGAAAAGTGGAATTATTTGCGATAAAGATCGCAGCTTGATTATCACACCTCATAGACATAGATACCTCAACATCACACCCAAGCTGCTCAAACAGTGACTTCACCTACATCATCTCACACACAGTCTGAGCCATAGATCTGTACTCCGTCTCTGCACTAGACCTTGACACCACATTTTGTTTTTTGCTCCGCCAGGTGACTAAATTACCTCCCACATACGTACAAAAACCGAATGTGGATTTTCTATCACCTCTATCACCTATATATCCTGAATCTGAGTAGGTCTCAACTCTGATGTGATTATTTTTCCTGTATACAAGACCCTTTCTTGGCGCCCCTTTCACATAAGATAAGATCCGAAGAACACCTGTCCAGTGTACCCTCTTAGGCTCATGCATAAACTGGCTTATAAGACTGACTGCATAAGAAATATCAGGTCGCGTCACCGTCAAGTAAATGAGTTTGCCAATCAACCAACGGTATTGACCAGGATCCTCTAGTAACTCTGAACTGCTATCCCAAAAAGATGGTGACTGCTCGATAGAAGTGCTTTCTGGTTTGCATCTCAGAAGGCCTGTATCCTCTAAGAGATCTAATACATACTTCCTCTGTGATAGAGTCATCCTGCCATGTCCATATGCAAACTCGATCCCCTGAAAATAACGGTGCTTTCCCATGTCTTTGGTCACAAAGTGTCTCTGAAGATGAGTCTTTACCTCTGTAATTCCTTCTGTATCACTCTCAGTCACTAGAATATCATCC
>JAMKQA010026044.1:0-11450 GCA_024699735.1 Posidonia australis
GTTTCTCAGACTTCATACCTACTGTTAGCAACCAGTTACCATCAACAAAGAAGAACGACAAGGCTCTTATTATTGGGCTTGTGATCGGCATTACAGCTTTATGTGTTTCAGTGCTACTCGTGGTTTTGATATGGAGAAAAAAGATGGCAAAGCCCAGCATGAATGATAGCGAAGGTACATATGTTATATGCCAAACTTTAGATGCCTTGAAATGAAAAGATTTACGCATTATATCAATGACAATTGCAATCATAGAGATTTATCGTTCTTGCATGATTCCACAGAGTTGCTTGGCTTGGCAGTCAAATCAGATGTATTCAGCTATGCAGAGCTAAGAGACGCCACGAGTGACTTCAATCTAGACAACAAACTAGGAGGAGGAGGATTCGGGACCGTGTTCAAGGTATCATTGTTATCGTTATATTGGTATCATTGTTAACGTAATGAACTGAAAGTCTAGCGAGTAGTGAAACTAGTTACCTTCAAGTATCATGTTCTTCATGAATATTGAAGCTCTAGCTTCTTTCCCTGATACAAGCTAATCCTGAAAATGAAGAGCCATCTGGAACTGCCTTTTAGACCAATGGATCAATAATTTCTTAGCTCTTCTTGATAGTGTCATAAGAAATAATCACTACGTATGTATGCATGATGGTCACTTGTAATTTCTCTGCTTTGTAAAAATTTTAGGGTAAACTTTCTGATGGAAGACTAGTGGCTGTCAAGCAACTTTCCGTAACATCACACCAGGGAAAGCAACAGTTTGTAGCAGAAATCGAGACTATATCTGCAGTTCAACATAGAAACCTCGTGAAATTGTATGGCTGCTGCTTCGAGGGGGATAAGCGCCTTCTCGTATATGAGTACTTAGAAAACAGGAGCCTTGATCAGGCATTTTTCGGTAAGCATGCAAGTCCATATATATGACTGATGAAAGATATGTGAATGTATCCACTAATTGACAACGAACTAGAGGACGGGACTGTTATTGAATTTCTGTTGTGTGTGACGTCACAGCTAAGTCTAACTTGATACTCGATTGGCCCTCCCGTTTTGCAATATGTATGGGTACAGCTAGAGCTTTGGCATATCTTCATGAGGAGTCTAGTGTAAGGATTGTACATAGAGATGTGAAGGCCAGTAACATCCTCTTGGACAGCGATCTCAACCCAAAAATTTCAGATTTTGGTCTTGCCAAGATCTATGATGATAAGAAGGCACACATTTGCACTAGGATTGCGGGAACATTGTAAGATTTCCTTAGTATCTTCCAACATGGTCATGCATGCTGAATTTTATCCTTGTTGGATTTCTTAGTGATTCATACTGGACTCACACTAGATAATTGAACCAACCATACTCGTTACAGTGGCTATCTTGCTCCGGAGTATGCCATGAGAGGGCATCTAACAGTGAAGGCTGACGTGTTTGGATTTGGTGTCGTTGCTTTAGAGACTCTTAAAGGAAGACCAAACACTAATTTGAGCTTGGGTCCTGGAAAAATTTATCTTCTTGAATGGGTACCAAGTTGTTTGTTTTCTTATCTATCCTCTTCTTCTCGGTATGAATTTATGTTTCATCGTAGTCTAGCAAGGAGAGAATGATGTGTATTCTTCTAGGAAATGGATGCATCTAAAAATTCCTTACGTGTGATGTATCATATAATACATTGATACTTGAACCATGCCTCAAAGTATGGCCTGCTAGCTCTTAACAGTGAAACATGATCCAAGAATCGTTGCAATCATGAAACTTTACTGCTAAAGATTTTTTCCCCTTTTTGTGATGCTCTCTGTGGTTTCTCAGGCTTGGCATCTACATGAGAATAATAATGATCTGGATATGATGGACATGATGCTATCGTCATACGACAAACTAGAAGCCATTCGTGTAATTGGAGTCGCTCTTCTTTGCACACAGACATCACCTTCATTGCGTCCACCAATGTCGCGGGTGGTAAGCATGCTGGCTGGAGACATTGTGGTAAGGTTACTTCAAAGCCTACTTTTTTCTTTTTATCATAAAGTTCTACACCTATTGGGATTCAACTCGTAACTTCCCAACTGGAATAATAGTCACGTACCGAATGAGCCATGCTTTGGTATTTCAAAGCCTACTTACTTGATAGACCGGTAATAAGGAGATATTGAGATGAGTGAGGTTATGGCTACTCACTTGATAGCTTGGCAGTATGGAGACACAAGCGGCACCATTGCAACCAATAATTCAGGCATATCAGTATCAGGAATCGCAGGAAGCCAAACTTTCACTTCACTCCAAGAGAATTACAATGCTGTGCCTTTGCTGATTTTTGTCATGATAAGCACTTGCCTATGTCTTGAATGGTTCATTTCTTCTATCGAACAAACGGTAGTTCTACGACCATCTCAATATTCTACACCTAGATCAAGAGAATTAGTGTTGTTAGGCATACCCATAGTGCCTACATACTTAGCTGGGAGAGATTCATTAATATCATGATGGAATTGAATACGAGCAACTCTCATGGTCACTCTATATCAAGGCCATTGTCTTTTACTTTCATTTCTCTTTGATTTTTTGAATGACCCATACTTAGTTGGTCTATAATAGCTTTAGACTCAACAAGTCTAAAATATTTAAGTTGAAGTTGATAGAGTAGTTGATTCTAGTTTTTGTTTAATTTCATCATCTTCTTTTTTTAAGCAATGTGAGACTAAATATTGAGATATTACAATCCTTCTATTATACTAACAAATGGCATGTTTTGAATGATGAAAAGAAATGAGAGGAACACTCCTTTTTTCTAACCACATTTTTTTTAGTATTCTATTTTCTAAAAGCACTTTTTAAATTTAGTTACGCTTAGGTGTCTCATTATTTTTTCCTCTTTTTTGAATTCCAAATGTGAACCACCATTTTCTCTTTCAATCTAAGATTTTATTCCACCTTTTCTATTTTAATTTTACATTTCCATTTTAGATGCTTAGTTAATTTTTGTAGCTTCCTTAAAAAAGAGAGAGATAAGCATGTGAGAGAGAGAGAGTAATAGCCATAAATAATTTCAAAGTCAAACTTGATTGAAAGAAAAAAAATAGAATAGCTACAATCAAAAGTAACTTCTCCTTCTTTTATTTTCTCCTTATTCTTCAACTCAAAATCCATCTTTCAATCATCTCCATCCACAACTATACTAACTTCCACCTCCACATGTCATAAGTGTAACTCATCATAGGATTAGTTTGTAGCTATTCCTTTCTTGTTACCTATGTTATTATAGTTCTTTCTTTCCACTTCTTGAAATGTGGGAAGAACATAATATTGTTTGTTTTATGTGGATTTTCGTTCATCTATATGTGCTATGGACCTTTCAAGAATTATCAAGTAAATTCTGTACTGTACAACTCCTCAATAAGAAGAATGCCTCATTCACATCGTATCAATCACATCATTAATCATAGTAATGAAAAAAAATAGGTCCAAAATATTATTACATTTAATATGGAAAAAATAATGTAGACATTCATTACACTTGATTGTACAAAATATGCACATTCTTAAGTGAATGATTATTGTATGATATTGAGCACCTCGACACAAAATTTGTTATGAGACTATTAATGTTGCATTCTGGTTAATTTTATTTTAACCAGATCTTTGAAGTTTCTTGGACTTGCTTTTCATGGGAGGCATAGTTAATCATCAAAAGTTGCATTGTTGAGTTCAATATACATATATATGCCTAAAATATATTGAACAAAATTCTGTGGTTACCCACACAAAATATTCTTGAGTTCGTTATATGTGTTGAACAATTACCCACAATTTGTTCTTTGGGTTCGATGTATGTGTCAAACAATGAATCTTTCGTTTGTATGCATGTTCGGTACATGTAGCGAATCAACATTCTTTTTTTGTTTTCTTTGTTATCATTCATATTTTGTCATTTGTTTGCAATCTGTTGATCCAATCTTAGTAGTTAATGGAATTCAAATAACAATCAAAATTAGATCCAATGTTAGAGAGAAGAAACTCAAATGGTAATGGATTTTAAGATTATGCTTATGGGCTATGATTGGGGAATGACCTCAGGCAAGGTGGCTACTCTACCACCAATCAAGTTGAAAAGTCTCTACTCAACACCTTGCATGTTCGACTTGGTTGTACCAAATTAACATTCTTTTTTTGGTTTGCATGCAAGTTCAACGTATGCATGATTCCTCTTTCATGCATGTTTATTTTACATGCACGTTTGATATGTTTATGTCCGACATATGTATAGTTTGGTACATGCATGTTCAATGGTTACATGTTCCTCTTTTATGTATATTTGTTTTTACACACATGTTCAGTATATGCATGTTTTATATATGCATGTTTGGTATGTTGATGTCTGGTACATGCATGGTTCAGTATACGCATATTTGGCATAGTTTCATACATGGCATGCTTTGTTTCACATATTGAAGCATGCGTTCATAGCATAACATTTTAAGTATGCTTTTGGTCTTACATCAGGAAGCATATAGGCCTTAATGGATTCATGCTTTCCTTCTCTGTATTAAAATTTGGGTTCAAGAGATAACAAAATCTTCAATGGATTCGTCATCTCTTTTCACTTAGATTAGGAAGTGTGAGATCCCTCAATCAGTTCACACTTTTCCTTTCTTTTGTCTTTAGGGATCCAAGGAAGAATGGAATTTATATATGGATTATCTTTCCTTTTCTCCAATTTCAATGTTTCTCTATGATCCTTTCATTGAAAAGATAGGAACATGAATATTATGTTGTCACTTGAATGGTTATGGAGATGATGACAATGTGTCGTTGTGTTGATGAGTTGGAGAAGATGGCAACAGGTTGGCAATGGCAATGAGGACAACAATGACAAAGAAAGGAGCACGAGTTTGGAACTTTTGTTCTCTCCCTCTGTATTATTCTCTTTTTTTGGTGTCTTTTTATTTCAGTTGCTTTCTCAATTGATCTCTAAGTGTTTGGCTCTCTTTGGTGTGGGTTGTCTTTTGTTTTTTTTTTAATCTTTTGTGCAGGTCTGTTGCTCCTTGCATGGACGTGTATTTGTAGAGGAAATTTACCATTGATTTCAAGTGGAGAACATGAGTAGTTGCATGCTCACATCTACTCCCCACTTCTTGATCCAATGGCCACAAATCGCCGGCCACATGGATCGATGACACATGCATTCAATTCTTTTTTTACGTTGACACAAACATGTCCTAGTGTGTCAACAATCACTACCTTATGCGACAATTGACAATATTTCTATATTCCTTTGTTTTTTCAAATGGTAATATATATATATATATATATATATATATATATAATACAAAAATACTTAACTATAAATACCACCACCAGGTATACAGGATATTGTCATTTCCTCCAAGTATGGGAGGAAGCCAAAAAATGAAGTTATACAGTTGGGATAGGACCAAAATAAAATTAAGTTTCAAGTTACAGAACTAAGTTCAAAATATTATAGACAACTACAAGCAAAAGCATATCTATGTAGTCGGGTCAATAAAGCTAGAGGTGGCTGTAGAAGTTGACGGTTGAACACCATCAGACTCACTGACTAAAGCCATAGGAAGGACGTCTGAAGTAGGAGGAGCTTGGTCCTAGTCTTATTTAACTTGGCTAAGAGTTTGAGAATGGTTATTCTGCTTAGCTACCAAGTTACCTGTCTAAGATGAAACTAAAAGCAAAACATGGTGAAATATTGAGTTAGTATTTCTACCAGAATTCCAAAATATAACAGCATTTCTATTAAACTAGGAAGTCCAAAAAATGGCAAAAACTAAAGAAGTCCAATCCTAATACAAAAAGCTAAACTTAAGTGCATGATAAAAGGAGAAGATCTCATAAATTTTATTATAACTTAATAGATCATTTGCATAGATAAGAGGAAATCCCAAATAACTCTAGGAGTAGTACAGTGAAAAGCCCTAGAAAGAATTTTGTCATGACAAGCAAGTCAAGAAAAAAATCTTAACTTTCAATGGTGTTGCCTTTTTCCAAATGGACATTTTAAACAAAGACCTGTGTCCCCCATCATTTAGGATATTATAACAACTTTTAACAAAAAATACAGAACTATTGGTAAGAAACCATGAAACCACATTATCACTATCATTTAATTGGACTAAGTTGAGAAGCCCATAAAAACTGTGTAACACCCTAAAATTCATTACACTTGTAATTAACTAGAATTAATAAATTTTAATTATAGACAGATGTTATCAACATGCGGCCTTTACTTGTGGCCTTTGTCAATAGTATTTGGACCTTATTTTTTGTTTTAAGCCACTAAATTAACTAGCCTTGTGGGCAGGTGCCAGGAGTTGGCCTATAGCGGTTAATTTGGTTAGTCACTTGAGGTGGTTTTCCCTATAGCCTTGTGTGGAATTGCTGCCAGTGTTGTAAAGCGGTTGGGAACATGTGTAAACCAATTGCGTTTGAGGAATGGTTGGCCGATGTGGTGTTGGTGAGCATACACACACCCAACCCACGAAGACGAGAGGCTATATAAGGAGAACTAAACATCCCCCACAAGCCAGAGCCTCTTCTCCTACCTTCCCACGTACGCCAATCGCCTCCATCTCTTCTTCTTCTTCTTCCATATCCACTCCTTTTTCATCTTCTTTCACCTTCCTCTTCCTATCCTCCTCCTCTTGACCTTCAGATGAGAGAGAGAGAGAGAGACAGAGAGAGAAGTGATCATCGAAGGTGTCCCTACGTCTGTGTCGAGGTGCTTGGCTCCAAGACTGTAGACACCCTAGTTTTGTCCTCAGATGGTAGTCAGTTTCTTTAACGAGACCCACTTCAGACAGTCGGTTGGTGCAACCACCCTCACCACTTAAAACCCTACCTAAAAACCCAAACCCAATAAACCACAATCCAACATCACCATAACCAAGCCCAAAACCAATTCACTTGAGCCCCTTCATGGCCTAGATGCCTGGTGGGCTGGACCTGCAACCTAGTTTGTGGGTTTACTTAGGACTCATGTGGCCTGATAACGCAAGCAAAACGTGCAAGCGGGATGCATGGGTGCCCTAGGTGAGTCATAGTGCGAAGGTTAGACTTGTCCATTCACCTTGGGTACACGAAATCCTAGCTTCCTATTGGTTGTCCTGAATCTACGTGTGTCCCATAAAGCATCTAGACCATAAAGGCCCCATGAAAACCAAATTCACCATCATGCCACCTTGAGTGAATCCCAGCCAAAGGATGAAAATGGTTTGAAGCTAATGGCTCATATTTGAATCATCCCTCTATATAAGCCACCCTCGTCACCATCGATAGACACCTTCAGTTTGTGGCTTGCTTTTCATGTCCACTACATACTCACCTCGTTCCCAAGCTTGCCAGCCACCCAGTCCAGTCGACGACCTCCTTCTCCTCTCTCACCATCGGAGACACTATTGCTATTGAACGGGAGGAGCTTGGCAACCTACGTTCAGGTACTTGCATCATCCCTTGACTACTTTGCATTGCTCATAAGTTTTATTAGCACAATTTCCTTACTGGTTACTTGTTTTACTTCTCCATTGCATTTGCATTCTGCCGGTAGAGAGGCCATTGACCCATGTGAGGTCGACAACCTTTGAGCATGAGGACCGGCTTCTCCAAGGGCTCCTTGGCTCTCCCTCCTTATCCACCTTTGCTTCTCGAATCCTCTATGCAGTCCACAATTGTTCATCATGGCTGGATAGAGAGGTATGTTGCCAAAGGAACCCATTTGGGTGGAGGGAATAGCCTATGCATGAGCACATATTCCATTAACTTCCTGAGCCATCCTTAGACACCCCTCGACACCCCATTTACGTCACAGAAGATAGACGAGCCTCACCGACCCCGTTGATGGTTGGCGACGACTGTCCAAGCCAGCGAGCACAAATGTAGGTGGAGGGAGTGGCCTAGGCTCTTTCAATCTTGCCTGATAATGTTCTTTGGTTGTTTATTCATCCCGTTTACTTAAACATTGCTTGCCTTACATCATTGTATGCTGTTATGACTCTGGGAAGGCCATGAGGGTTGGCCGCCTACCATAATCCTAGAACCTTGGGTCGATACCGCGACCTACATGTGTGGGTAACCCAATCCAAAGCACGGGTCAACCTAGCCACCACTTGTTTGTTATCATTTATCCTTTTCTGTGTGATGCATCTAGTTTTCATGAGATTGTTGCTTCTCATCCTTTATAGCCATGCACTTGTTTTTTGTATGGAATTTGCTTACATGTTTGGGGATGATGAAAGATTATATGATTGGACCCATTCCTTGACTTATGATTGGCCTATGCGAGTGACCTGCACGATTGGTCTAGGGATTTTGGTCGTCAATAGACTGAGTCCCATGCCTATCTATCACATTCCTTGCATTCTTCATCGCATACTTTCTTGATTTTCTCTCTTTTTGTGGCCATCACATCTTGTTTTCATCCCATCACATCAATTGACTCAAAGGCAAACACAAATCGACATCAATATGCCAACATAGTCACATATTTGGTCAAGAAAGACCGATTCGTCGAGTGTGTGGGAGTACCTAACACCTTCTCCATGAGTAACAGGAGTCCTCATCCTTTCTTTGGCTCATAATGACCCCTGTGTCGCATCCATTGGCAGGGATTTCTTTATTTTATGTTTCTTATTGTGTTTTTGTTGTCCGTCTTATGTTTCCCGGTTTCCCTCATTTTTCAGTTCTTCTTTTAATGGACTAGGTGACGACTTCGATTTATTTTCCTTATCTGTTGTCATTTGTGGTTTGCTTTGCCCTTGTACCTCTTTCCTTTTCGACCTCAACATAGCGTTCGCACAGCTGGTGACTCCAGTAGGAATTCGAGACTCTGACTTTCGATTTGCCTTGCTCTGGTTTATGTGGCTTTGTTGATTTGTTTGCTTATTCCTGTTTGCCTAGTTTGATATTGATTATGTCTTTTGGGATGTGATTGTTTTGTTTACGCTGATGCTATGTCACTACACATACACATGTCATGATTACATGCCTTTTGATTTGATGATTGTTTTCTTTTGCACAAGCATGATCACAACACTGGCACATGACATGCGCATGCCTTTTGATTGATGTGTGATGTATGTATACCACGTTGCTTAATTTTCTTTCCCTTTCGGTCATTAATTTAGGACAATTAGTGGGTTATTTGTCACCCTCTCTTGTTTAATTAAAAGCTTGCAAGACGAACAAATAACTCAGTCAAAACTAGCACTAAAATGTTCATTTCCCCCCATTTTAATAAAATTCCATTAAAAGCTATCAAATCATGTTTTGCATGCTTGAAGCATATAGGATCATGCATCCTCTCTCCTCTGAGTCCACATATAATTGCAAAGGATAGTCTTAGTCTGTCGTTCTATTGCTATTGGCGTAGGACAACATGCCTGTGACATCTAGGCCTGATTATCCATTTTTATAGTAAACCATGTAATTATTTGCAATATTGTATAATGGTTTATTAATAGATAATCTGTTGTTTCTTGGTTGTGTGAGGTTATGGTTGGTTTTCTGTGCACCTGTTTGTGATTTGGGACCAATGTGGAGTCCGATTTAAGGATGCACAGTTGCCTCGTTTTGTGTGCCGTTCTTTCCTCTTTTCTTTTCTTCCTTTTTCTCTCACGAGCTATGCCCTTCCACCCATTCTTTGTCTTCTTCTTTCTCTTCTTCCACCCGTGCCACCAGCGACGGAGGCCTGTGCCTCCCCATCTCATCCGAAGGGATGGGTGACCGGTGCCAAGCGAGCGGTGGCGGAAATAAGAGAGGGAGGTAGGAGTGGGTAGAGGGAGACCGCGGCGAGAAAGGAAAGGAAGAGAAGAAAGGGAGCAGAGGCGCGCGAGCTAGGAGGAGGTGGTGCGAGCAACTCGTGGTGTTCCACTGGCAGAGGAGGTTCACCGAAGTTTGTGGAGGCTTGTCGGAGTCTGGTAAGGGTCGCTAGAGGCCTGAGTCAGGTACGCGATCCTTTCCCCTCCTTCTATTTAGTGTCTTGTTAATAGTAGGTTAATTGCATGAAAATCAAGATAATGCATGAGAAATCGTGGAAAAAGCATGGAATGAATGGAAATGTGATGTATTGCATGATAATGTAGAGATCATGCAGTTAGGATTCATGTTTGGGGGAAAAATGTGATTTTGGCGTGGAAGGCTACAGTAGACGTTCTTGAGCCCTTTCCCCTTGTGATTTTCGTATGAGTTGTGTGATTGATGAAATCATGTATGGTTTGAGGGGTTTTGAAGTAGACTTGAGGGTCTACACCCCATGATTTTATGGAAATTTATGGTGCATGTTTGGCGGGTCCGATCAGGACTCCCACTTGGGGCGATTTTTCGCTGCCTAAACAGGGGTGTGCCCTGTCAGTGAAGAATTCGGTATACCGAAAAAAATTCGGTACACCAAAATCCTAGCAGATTAGGCCAAGACCCAGGGTTCGGTAGACTAAAATTTCCAAATCGACCAAAACAGGGAATTTCGGCATACCGAAAAATTTCGGTATAACGAAAAATTTCGGTATACCGAAACAGGAAATTTCGGTATACCGAATTGAAAATTAGGTATACCATTTTTGCCCTGAATTTGAAAGGATAAATTTGAATATTAATGAATGTTAAGTGGATGTAATGGTATGTTGGGTTTACATGAATGTTGTTTGCCCCGTGTAACAACTTGGAGGCATGTGGAACCGCAAACAAATGGATTTGAGTGTGGTTTTGGGCCTTGACCCTATAAATGAATGAAAAATATGATTTTGTGTGGTTTTGGGCATAAGACCCAATTTATGGTTTTAAATGTGGTTTTGATGGTTTGAGCTGGGACCCCAGTGGAGGGTCAAGTGTTGCAAGGAAACAGAGTCCTACAACGAAAAGATTGAAATGGGAAATGGTTTTTGAAAGTCGATAGAGTTTTGAATGGAACACTAATAATGTGTTATGAACAAGATTGTGGTTTCTGAGCTTGAGACGGTGTAGGCTGAGCCTGGGCCTTTGAGCCTAGTTGTTCGGGTCACCGTCGGTGTAGGCTGAGCCTGGGTAGTTGTACCTAGTTGTTTGGGTCACCGAGCTCGTAGCGGTGTAGGTTGAGCCTTGGCTTTTGAGCTTAGTTGTTCGGGTCACCAACGGTGTAGGCTGAGCCTAGGTCATTGGACCTAGTTGTTCGAGTCACCGACTGGGGCGTCAGACAGAGACGCATCCCTGTGCACTTATGGAAATGAAATTGAGGCTAGTTGGCCGGGGCGGTGACATCCCACACAGGGAATCTCATCGCGGCAGTGCAGGAAGGTAGAGGAAGGATGTCCTCGCCTACTGCTTGTGTGCCTGGTTACCCCTGATCAAGGTAACAATAGTAAAGAAAAGTGGAAATGAATAAAGAAAGAGAAATGTGTTTTGGTTAGAATTGGACTTGTGAAATGGTCCTAAAATCCTGAAAAGAAATGATGATG
>JAMKQA010026045.1:0-12326 GCA_024699735.1 Posidonia australis
CACCCCTCACATGGGTCCACATTCACACACATAAGCCATGTGTCAAAATCTCATGGAAAACACCATAAAAGAATAACATATATGCATGCATCATCTCATAAGTCATTTCCATGCATTTCATACATTTATCATGTATTTATCCATATTTATCAACATTTTTCTAAACATGTCCCAAAATAGCTCAGGGTTCTGATTCGGCATGCCGAATCCAGTTTCGATATGCCGAAATCCCTTGATTCGGTATACCGAAGAATTTCGATATTCTGAATCCCTGTCAGATTTATCAGTCCCCTGTCAGATCGGTCGACCGAACTTCTCTGGTCATCCAAACCCACGACGCAGGGCACCACCCGGGAGCATTTCGGTATGCCGAATTCAATTCGGCATACCGTTTTCTGCTGTTGCAGAATACTCTTAGGCCACCGTCACCCTTTTCTCCCCAAAGTGGGAGTAAGGATCGGACCCCTCAAACATACCACAAAAATTACAAGTAAAACATGGGGTGTAGACCTTCAAGTCTACTCCAAAACCCCTCAATCAAAACATGAATCCATTAAGCATGCTGTTCTATGGAAAATCACAAAGGCACAATACTCATTCAACACCACTGTAGCATGCTTCACAACAATTAGCAAAATCTCATAAAATTAGCCACGAATCAGCATCATATTACCACAAACATATGATTCAACACCTTCCCAATATTTCCAAATTTTTGCATGATTTTTTTTCTATAGCATTAACCTAACCATGCCTCAACTGAGGGAGGAAAACAGAAGGGGAAACAGAAGGAAAACACGTACCTGGCTTCGACGAGCCTCGCGTACCCTCCAACTTCGGTGGTGCACGGCACCAGCCTTCCCCCACACTCGCGCGATCTCCTCCGACGCGCGACTCCTCCTCAGCCTCCACACTCCCCCTCACCCTCTCTCTGGTTCCTCTGTTCTATCCCCACACGACCCGCCATCCTCTTTAAAGCCACCTCCGCGCCTGCCATCCCTTGAAGCATGCCGGTCCGTCGCCAGCCTCGCTGCTCCAGAAGGGACGGGACGTGCAGCCCTCCCGCTAGCCCACACGCATTGGAGAGGACCGATCTTGGTCACGGGCACGGAGAGAAGAAAACAGAGGGTCACGGGCACCGTTGCCTCTTTGACCGGGTCCAAGCCCAAGCCCAAGTGGGCATCACACCCAAACACGGGTCCCAAGGCCAAAGCAAGAACAAACCCACTAGCCAAAGAAAATCACGCCACAAGGGAGAAACCAAGGGCACAAAACACAGGGAGAGCCCAGAGCCAACAAACACAATCTGGATTTACCATTAATAAGCCACACACCAATAATTACAAGAAATTCCATGGTTTATATTAAATGGAAAAGCCAGGCACAGATGTTACAAATCAAGACTTGAATATCCATTTCATTCTCTCTTTTCTAATCATTCTCATGGGTTCACATGGACTACAGTTACACATGTTTTCTTTATGATGCTTGAGAATATCTTGTATGATTTAAAGAACAAGGAAACATGACATGGGATGCAAAAGGCACGTCATAGTACAAGCAAACATCATGATTGGCAAGCAATGAACAAATTTGCATAAAAAACATCATAAACTCCAAACTAAGCAAAGAGAGTGCAAATGAGCATCAACACAACAAAAGTGCAAATAAATATCAACATAACGCGAGCAAGTATTGACAACATGAAAACGCTACACTACATTTGCAGTGTGTACTCTATGTAAAGTATCATGCAGAGATTACATGGAAGTGCCAAGAGACATACCTTTGATGTACTCCTTGATGACTCGAGGTGGCTTCTCCTTGGTGCTTTGGGCACAGCTGGGGGTGTTCAGGGATGCAAGGGAGTGCTCAGGGATGCAAGGGAACTGATTGCTAAGAGTGGGTGGACTGCCAAGAGAGAAGAAATGCTGCTTATGGATGGCCTTTTAAAGAGGATCAAGAGGTAACTCCTTGGGATGCAAAAGGCCGCAAAACTCAACAGCCTTGCGTAGATTCATGAGGAATATTCACAAATGAAGGTTACAAGCACAGAAGATGGAAAGCCAATAGCCAGCACCCTGAAAAGTGGTTGTGCGCCAGCTTGGTGCTCCAATTTGGTGCGCCAATTTGGTGCTCCATATTGGTGCTCTCCATTGGTGCTTTAGATCTAACTTCTTGAATTGTAAATTGGACCATAAGTTTGTTATAGGCTTAGGGTAACCAAGATGCCAATTAAAGTTCAAATGAGGTTAGGCTTGCCGTATACAAAGCAACACTTTTGGATAATTCACCTACGAGCCGCCTCGAAATCGGGGTGTCTACAGCTAGCAGCAACAACAACCACAATGCCAATCCACCCAAGAGGCGGGATCCCTCTAAGAATACAGTCTCCTATATTAGATCCCCTTCTGCACCGGCGAATGCCCATCCCCCCCTCAGCACATGTAGTTTATGCACTCACGCCTACACCTAGAGCACCTCATGCATCGCACATTACCCCCACTGCCACACCAGTTTACCCTGCTCCACTGGCCAGGATGCACCCACCATTGGTACATCCACAACCGAAGCAACAACGCCGTGATAGGTGCCACTATGCCCCATTAGTGGAGCCATTGAGCATGATTTTCCCTAAAGTTGCATCCCTCTTGAGGCTACCTTAGATACTATAACGACCCAGGTTTTAGGAGTGGTGCTTTGGCTAGATAATTAAGGTAAAATTTAGGTGCGTTAGGCTTTGGGGGTCCCAATGCCTAACGTAGGACACGTTCTCAGTGGTGTCTGACGGTTAGATTGCAGGTTTCTGGCCTTTTGGCGTGGTGTGCTTTTGGCGCTGTGCTGGCCCTCTTTGGAGTTTTGTGGTTTCTCTTGGGCCGTGGAGGTTTGGTGGCGAGTTGTTGTTTACACAAGTCACGTGGACGTAGAAGGTCGCATGGTTTGATTTCGTGCTTGCGGCTTCCTTTCTTTCCTTCCCTTCTTTCTCTTTCCTTTCTTTCTTTCTTTCCCTTCCCCAGGCCCCACCTCCACCCCTTCTTCTTCTTCTTCTCTTCCTCTCACGCGTGGGAGAGGGAAGAAGAGAGAAAGGGGAGATGGGAGGGAGAGAGGGATTGTGTGAGAGAGAGGGAGATGGTGGGGAGGAGGAGGTTACAGTCGCCATCATTGCGTGGAGGAGAGAAGCAGCTCATGGCTGGAGGAGGATCGTCGCCGTCAGTCTCGCGTCGCCGCGTCTTCGGTGGAGGTACTTATCCCGTAGATTTTATTTTGATTCCAAATTTGAACCATAGGTGCATGTTACTGTGTTGGTAATTGTAGTGAATTTTATAGAATTTATTGTGCATTTGTGGACCATTTATGGCCGTTTTTATGGTTGGGGGTGAATAGTATCTCTTTTGTGTTTTCTGTGATTTTCTCGAGATCCGCTTGATGGATTTCGGTGTTGCTTGTTTGGTTTAGAAGATCTTCATTTTGATATATTGTTTGCGTGGTTTGGATTGGTGGTTTGCAGGATTGGGCTTTGGGTCCCATTTTGGGTTGCCCTGTAGTCGCCTGGTTTGGCATGTCGAATTATTTCAATATGCCGTTTTTATTGCAGATTGTCCCCTCAACCCTTGGTTCGGTCGATCGAATTTATTCGATCTACCATTCTGGGAGTCTTGGGTGTTGACAAAATGTAACCATGCCGACGACAGCCTCGGGACTTGGCGCGAAAGGCCAAATACACGAGGATCGGCAAAGTCACGGCAAAAATAAAATAAAGATGCAGGAGTCGCCACCTAGTCTATTAAAATGGAAGACGAGGAAAACCATAAAAGAATCATTCAAATCATGCATATAAAAACCAATGGAAAAGGTCTTTGTAAACCAGAAATAGGTAAGGATCCCTGTTACGCACAAGAAAGGTATTAGGCACCCTCGTGCGCCCGATAAATCGGTCTTTTTATAAGTTTCTCATTTGCTTATGAAATGTCGGTTTTTCAGCCTATACTGTACGCCCAAGGGCGATATGCCATGCCATGCTAAGTGAGTGGTGTCTTATGCTAAAATAAGGGTACATGGAGTGCAGGGTGTGTCCTAATGCTCAGAAGTATCAATCATATATCGGGTCAAGTGTCGATGCAACGATATTGCATAAATAAGATCAAGGATCTAAGTATTTTGAGCGTTTTTTTAATCCTTGCTTTACTACATGCAATGTATGATCTAACATGCATAAAAGGTTTGAAAACTGAGTTGGGTCTTCCTGGATATCAAGGAAGAAGGCCAGAGAAAGCTGAAAGCAAATCGAAGCAAGAAGTCAAGCTAAAAACCACGTGAAAATCTACTGTGTGTTACTGAAAACAGGTTGATGCGTCTGTTAGGTGCGCCAGACTGGTGCTCCAGTCTGGTGCGCCACCTATGTGCTCCTGTGTGGGCCAGTAAGATGTGCCAAGGAAAATACCAGAAAGCCATGCAATGCAATGTCATATAAATGTATTTCAGAAAGTTATGCAATGTAAAGTCTTTCGCATGACTTGAAAAATATGCTTTAGAAGTAAAAGGAATGCAAGTGTGAGAAGACTTGTGGACCTTGTGCTCAAGGGCTAGTAGCCTCACACAAGATCACACCCTATTCATGCTAAATGAAGGCAGCAAGATTCAGCCATGTCACTGGATCATGGACTGATGCATAAGGCTCTCCATGTAGGAGTAAAGTGCAACCAGCCTACCAGATCTTAGCCATGGACTGAATGATCAAAGAGTAAAGCAACTGAAAAGCAACATCACTTGAAGTTCAAATCATGCATGCACCATCATGAAATACTAAAGAATCACCACTGAAAGAATCAGGTTCCAAATCATTCATGAAAGCATGCAGATGCAGATGCAAAAGAGGGTGGTTTGCTTCTCTGACCAGTCTGGTGCACCAGAATGGTGCGCCACCCTAGTGCGCCAGAATGGTGCTCCAGAATTGTGCGCCAGAATGGTGCTCCCCAGAATACCTGAATCAAACTGCAGTCTGGTTCAGAATCTGGTCCAGATTTCAGAGATGAGTAATTTTCATAGCCAGATTAATTATGCAGATGATAAAAGACTAAAACATGATGAAACATTATCACATGAATATCTCTTACCATTTAATTCCAAATCATATCACATCATGGATTCATGGCTGAAAGTATTTGCATGGATCTTAAAGAATATGCATGTGAAAATAAGCTCGATAGGACATGTATGTGGTGGATGCATCAAGAACATCTCTTTAGCATATCTTAGCATGTATGCATGGATCATGGATCTTCGTGTAAGGAAATAAAGATGAAAGACATATTATAATGCAGAATCTTCTATTCAGATTTTACACATGGGAATTACCTATACATGGAGCAACCATCTCATCAAGAAATTCTTATGTAAACAGCAAGGAAAACTTAGATTATATGTGAATGCATGGCATGTTTTATTTGGTGCAAGAACTAAGTAAAAAATCAAAGGATGGATGGTGGACCTACCTTGTCCAAGTTGTTCTTTCTTGAGAGACCAAAGATGATAAGATCCTTGTTGCTTTAGAAGGGTTGGAAATGCTTCAGAATACAAGGGAATGCTTGAGAAAAACGAGATTGGGTTGCAGAAATCAGTAGATAGCTTGCACTAGATCTCTCTTGGATCCTTCTAACCTCTTCTAATGGTTGCTTATAGGGGTCCTTATATAGGATTTCTGAAGGGTAACTCCTAGAGAATACAAGGAGCCTCGTAAACGAAGAGCTTGGGAAGATTCCATGGCATATTCGTTGGTGAAGGTAATAGCCATGGGAGGTGGAAAGCCAGTAGTCTAAGAAGTGGATGCGCGCCAGCTTGGTGCGCTAGAGAGGTGCGCCAGCTTGGTGCTCCAGCTAAGTGCGCCACTTATGTGCTCCTGGTTGGTGCTCCAGCTAGGTGCTCCACATTGGTACTCTAACTTGGTGCTCTCCCCTACTTGTCTGGATTTCTAATTGGGCCGCAGGCCTGCCATAGGTTTGGGATTGGTTTAGCTTATGGGATTCAAAAAGTGGTTGGGTTAGCCACATCCAAAGCAACATCTGGAAAGTTTATCTATGAGTCACCTCAAAATCGGGGTGTCTACACAGAATTTCTGGTTCGGTCGACCGAACATTTTCTATCTGTCGAATCAGGGGTTTTCGGTCGACCGAGTGGTTTTTTAGTCTATCGATCTGGTGCCCTGAGCCCAGATTCGGTCGACCGTCCCATTTTGGTCTGCCGATTCAGGCCCTGATCCTGCATTAATTTATCTTATGTTTTGATTTATATATATATATATTAATCTTGGGGGGATAAATATAATTGCATAAATGATTAGGATAATCATTAGAATGGTCTAGGGTTTGCCTAAAAATGAATTAGCAAGATTTCACCTAGGGTATGGGTAGAATAAAAGATGAAATGATTTAGAAATAGTAGTTTCTTTTCCTAGATGGTTTAGACTGGACTTTAAGGATAATGATAGTGTCCCTAGGTCTAGGTATTATGTGGTTTTGTGTGCGGTGTAATGAATGGAGTATTCAGTGGCACTGTTCCAGGTGTTCGAGCTGATCTGGCTGTGCTCTCGAGGGACACGGGCCAGTAGGTGTCTTACACTTGGCGCTAGAGCGTGTGAGTTCTGATTGTGTTTGCTTTGCTACTTGTGTTTTCTTGGGTTGTGGTCATGGGTTGAGCGTAGTGCTCGTGGACCCAGACGCTCCCAAGGTGCTTTTGCCTGGGCCTGACAGGAGAGCTGTCGAGGTTGTGTTTTGTTTGTGGTTTTTCGACCTTTGATTTTCGTGCCACTGTTGGGCACAATATTGCTTGAGCTTTAAAGGATATTTAATGGTTTTTGGAAAGGATTTTCCAAAAGAAAGATTACAGATTTGAAAGTGGTTTTGGAAAGAGTTTTCCTGTGTTTTCTGTTTGCGTTGAGGGCCGAGATACCTGAGGCGGAGATTTATCGGGTCTTGGAGGTATGATACTCCTTGACTGTCGTTTCGAGGCTAGGGTTATGGTCCGTAGGTTGAGGTGTTTCGTGGTATGACGGGTAGGTATGATACTCCTACTGTCGCTGTGAGCACTCAGGCTCGGATGTTGTCAAGTGTGGAGGTTGAGACTCCTTTTTGAGAACCGTGTGGAGGGCGCTGTGAGGAGGCGTACCTTGTGGTGGCCAGTGCGGGTGGGACGTGCACCCCGTAGCTGGTAGCGTCTTGAGAGAAAGGACAGCATTCCCAGGAAGGGGTTGGCTTTTAAGGGTTCTCCTGAGAGAGAGGAATCGAGGGACGGTGATCGCTCCTACACAGGGTGGCTTCACCGTGGCATTGCAGAACGCCGTGGTCGCTCCTCAGTGGACTGCTTGTGGCCAGTGTTGTCTGCTTGGCGCCAGGCAGTTTGACGCACTATTTGTGCTTGTGTTTGTGCGGAGTCCTGGTTTGGAAAATCATGCTCTAGGCATAGAGGAGGCCGTGGTTTTGGCGCCTGTTGAGGCGTAGTGCTTTGGAAGCAATGGCTCCGTTGTTGTGGGAGTAGAGGCTCCGTGGCTTGGTGTGTGCTTGGGTCCAGAGGGGACCATGTTGTGTAGAGTAGAGTCTCTGTAGTTGTGCTTTTGGTGTTGTTTTGGGCTTGAGATGGCGAGAGTAGCTTTCTCGGGCATGCATAAAAGGCTTTAAAACTGCACGCATGTGGTTTTGAAAAGAAAAGAAATGGTATTTAAGGCATGGTTTTGTGATTTTGTGGCCTGCTGGGCAGTGGTAGACTGCCTGGTTTGGTGTTGCGGTGTCCGAGAGGGATGCCAGTGCTTGTGTGCTAGGCGTCGGTAGATTGCCCTTTTGGTTTTCTCAGCATCCAGGTGTGATGCCTGTGCTTGGTTGCCCTCGGCATAGGTTGCCGAGTTGTAGGTGGGGTGCGTGCTGGGTGACCGTTGAGCAGTCACTCACGTGTGCTTTGTTTTGTGTGTTTTTGGTAGGTGCAGGATAGTAGCTGTCGGTTGCTAGTGCATATAGGAGGAGTCACGCCACCACACATCAGGGATTCAGGTGAGTAATAGTTTAGTTTATTTCTGTTGTTTATTGGTTTTATTTCCTGTAGAGAGTACTTAGCCTTAGTTACATTATTAGTGTAATTGTTGGTTAATAATAAAGATAAAACAAATAATAAAATAAAAAAATTTGTTGCTAGGTTTAGTGGTAGCAACTTGGGGGTCGTTACAGATACGCCTGCCGCCAAATCCACTTTCTTTCCTGGTATAATACGAACGCGATCTGCAATTTCCATTGAGTTGCAGGCCACTCTACGGATAGTTGCCTTACACTCAGGGACGCTATCCAGGATTTGATTAACGAAAAGGTCATTGTGATTAACACACAGGAGGCAAGCCCAACACCCGCATCAATTACAGCACAAGCACCACCAGCACACCCTAATATAGTTAGTCATCCTTTGCCACAGCATCCAGCCTCGGGAGCATCAGGTTCCTCAGGAGTTAACTCTATTTTTTATTCTAATTCTATCTCATCTCCTATTCTTCCAGCTGATTTGATTCATGATGTGTCGTCCCCTTTTCCTCACTAACTATATCAGTCTTTCCTCGGTGTTTCTGAGGAGTCTGTAAATATGATTCGCCCGAATGTCGAGTCGGAGTACTCTGTGGCACCGCCTATCGTATACTCCTAGCCAACAACACCAATTTGTTTGCATGCTTGCCCTCAATTTGGGCCAATTCAGCCACCAACCCCTCAAACTTACCAGTATCCTCCAGCCATGCCTGTACAATTAGTTGCCCGACCTCCGATTGTCGTTACTCTCACCCACGACACGCATCGTGTCCCGTACAACTATGCTGCAGAAATGTGTACATAAGTGACACGATCGGGTAGAGTATACAAGCCCTCAGCACCAAGGCCTAATTCTCCAATACCGAGCCCCATCCAGTTGCTAGCCCAACCATCTAGACCACCAACACCCGTAGTACCAATTCCTGTCCAATTGCAGGCACAATCCCCACAACTACCCACTCCTAGAGTAGCACCACCTGTTCCCACCACCAGCAGCCAACCTTCAGCTAACATAACTGCTTAGCTTAAGAAAGTCAAAGCTGATATTTCAATTTGGGACCTGATCCACACTTCTGTAGAGCACAGAGAAGCCTTCCTTAGAGTCTTCCAAGCTGCCCATGTGTCCCCAACCATAGAGCCAACTACCCTAGAGAACATGGTAGGAATGATAGCGGCACCACAAATTATCTCCTTCTCTAGCCAGGATTTACCACCATCAGGAACCAACCATAATTCCCCCTTGTTCATCACCGCACAATATTGGAGCTTTCGCATCCCTCTCACATTGGTAGACAATGGAGCAGGCTTAAATGTTTGCCCCTTGCGTACAGCAAGTGCGATCGGATTCAAGTCCGAGGACATAATACCAGCTGTGAAAGGGATGACGGCATTCGATAATACGCATCATGATGCACTTGGGATTTTAATCATTCCTCTGACCATTGGTCCAGCTCGCTTTGACGTAGAATTCTATGTCATAGATATTGAACCTTCCTTCAATCTTTTGCTTGGACGCCCTTGGCTTCACAAGCATCAAGTCATTCCCTCAACCCTCCATCGTATGATTAAGTTCTACTAGGATTACAATGTTGTTGTTGTTTTGGCAGAAGATCTAGAGAATGTTGAGTCAGTCTCTACTGTAGCCCCTTAAACTATCCACTTCGAGCCTAAACCTTCTGATGTTCTGTATCGGGTTAACCGGTTCGAGCCGGTTAATTTCATTCCTCCCTTTGAGCGCGTCGGCCACTTGGTCACTTGTGGTGATCCCCGTTTGATGGTTGATAATTTGTGTCGCAAATGGGGATATGAGAAAGGAACACCCAAGGAATCGCCGAGCCAATCAAGGCGGAGGAATGGATAGAGTGCGAAGGATTGGGATACGAACGTTAGTATCACAAGAAGAGATTGCCACGCTTTGGTAAGTCCCTCAAGATGTTCATTCCACGCAATTTAGCTAACTTCACCAATGCAGGCATCTTGGATCCAAATCAAAGTTCATATACAATATCAGTGTCGCAGCCGTCAGTTTGGGTTTATCAAGAAGAATCATATATAGAAAATGGCCAGCCAGAGACAGAGCAAGGCATTGAGCAGGTCAGCGAGTAGTCATAGAAATATTCAGCATTTTTAGTGTCAGAACAGTTAGCAGTTGATCAAGCAGTAGTGTTGGAAGATTCAGTCCAGAAGGCAGACTCAGGGAGTGGCCTGGAAGATGATGTAATTGGAGATCTGGACATTTTATTCCAAGAATAGCTGGATGTGCTCGCAAGAAGATTTGGCGGAGTACGACTGAGTTAGGAAAGGGAAGGCAGTCATTTCACCACCACTGGAATCACCAGTATTACCCCAGGACTAGGCTTCAATCATGGTCCTTCATGAGACAGAGAAGAAGTATGCTAGACTAATGGAGTTAATCTCCTGTCAGCCGGGAGGCGAGTCTAGTTGGTATTGGTAGTTTAAACCTCACATTGAGGGTGAGGGTCAAAAAAAAAAAAATAACCTGAGTCAGGCTCAGGAGGTAGGACAGGCGGCAATAGTCTCACCAGTTTGCAGTAGGACAACCGCCAGCATGCAGAATCCTTTGTAAATAGTAGAGAAAATACACAAATGTCAAGAAATCAAGAAAAACCAAAAATGTTTGAAAAATCAAAAAATTTGAATAGGGAGGCATCAGCTTCAAAAGCAGGGATCCCCAGGTCCTCGGATGGTCTAGACAGTCAAATAGAAGAGGTCGCACAGTGCCGTCACAAGAATACCAAAGTCACTGTGACAGTCATAAAGCACCATCAGGGTGCAGAATCAGAAGAAATCCTCTTAGTTGACATCACAGATCCAACTTTTGAACAGGAAATTCTGTTAGAGCTTATTGCCTATGGAGAGGAAGATGAGGTCATTGGAGCAGACAGTGCAGATGATGAGAGTGATGATAATGTGCCATCACAATTTCAGTCTCATGATAATGACCCAGAAGGCCCTAATCTACATGTGGAGGAAGAAACAGAGCTTATTAATATTGGCACAGAAGAAGATGTTAAAGAAACACGTATCAGTGCCAAGTTATCACCACAAGCAAAGGCAGAATTTATAGCTTTCTTAAAAGAATATGTAGATGTCTTTGCATGGAGCTATGATGACATGGTTGGTTTAGACATTGAGGTGGTAGTACACACATTACCACTGAAACCAAATTCAAAGCCAGTCAAGCAAAAGCTTCGTAGATAGCGACCTTAGTGGCTGTTGAAACTTAAGGAGAAAATCATGAAACAGCATAAAGTCAATTTCCTCAAGGTCATTCTTTATCCTGAGTGACTCGCCAATGTGGTGCCTATGCCAAAGAAACACGAGCAGGTTCACATGTGCATAGATTACCGAGACCTTAACAAAGCGAGCCTGAAAGATGATTTCCCGCTTCCCCTCATAGATATTCTGGTTGACAACACAACAGGGCATAAAATGTTGTCATTTATGGATGGATTTTTAGGATATAACCAGATTAGAATGGCCGAAGAAGACATCTTTCATTACCCCGTGGGGAGTCTTCTACTATAGAGTAATGCCATTCGGACTCAAGAATGCGGGCGCAACATACCAGAGGGCCATGACAGCGTTATTCCACGATCTTATGTACCAAGAAGTTGAAGTGTATGTGGATGACATGATCGCCAAGTCTAAAGAGCCCGAAGATCACCTCTCCTGTTTAAGGAAGCTGTTTGACTGCCTGAGGAAGTATAAGCTTCGCCTCAACCCCAACAAATGCGTATTCGAGGTATCTTCTGGAAAGTTTCTGGGTTACATTATCAGCCAGAGAGGAATAGAAGTGGATCCCCACAAGGTTAGAACCTTCATTGATATGCCTCCTCCTGCCATTGAAAAAGAAATTCGCGGATTGTTGGGGCGGCTACAATATATCAGTCGGTTCATATTACAGCTTACACCCATATGTGAACCGATATTCAAGCTCTTGAGGAAGAATGCCTGTAGACACTCCGATTTTGAGGTAACCCAGAAATGAGTATCTGTATGTTGCTTTGGATGTGATCAACCCTTGAACCGAGACCCCATTCCACACCCCTTTTTGCTTTGAAAAATTCTGTTCTGAAGCACAGAATTCTGCACTGAGCTATTGTTTTGCACGAGTTTCTCCTTCCACCCAGCAACACATACTCGAATTCTAGAGCTTTCCCTTGCATCCCAAAGCATCCTTGATCCTTCCAAAGCAACAAGGATCGTCTTATTTCTGATATTTCAAGGAGGAAACACTTCAAGAGGTAG
>JAMKQA010026046.1:0-18285 GCA_024699735.1 Posidonia australis
GGTATGCCGTTTTCAGTTCAGCTTTGGTTCTTGCGGAGTTCCGTTTTACATTCCGTTTTGTACTGAAACGGTATGCCGCTCTTGATGCCGGTATGCCGCTCTTGATGCCGGTATGCCGTTTTTGATTTCATGATAAGACACTTGTATACATATTGAATTTATACAGAAAGCACTTTATATTTTTTTCATGCTTTAATAATTATGAAAATATGCACTAGTAAATAATCATCAATATTAATGTAATATTTCTAACAGAGTCTCCGAGAGCAGGCGAGGAAAATGCCAAGGAAGGCAAAGAGGGATGTTTCTCCGGGGAGCAAAGAGTGTCTGCTTTCTCCGGAGAAGCTAGGGAATAAAAGCGAGAGCCGAGAATGGAAGAAGGTATTGAACCACGATCGTTTCGTGTATGAGGTATTATAAGGTTTCGTGCAGCAGACTCCACTCCAGCAGAAATCCCCGTGTCAAAGATATGGGAAATATTCGAAGGAGATATGGGAGAGTGCGAAGCGGCGATGTCAGAGGTCGTGCCAGACATAAAATCAAAAGAAAATAGGGGAGATGAACCGCTTCGGTTCTAAGAGTTAATTACGGCAGCCAGACTATCATGATCAGAGGTAATAATTCCATTAGTCACATAATCTTGCCGCTTAGCCCTAAAAATTCGATCAGGGTAATTAATTGGATTATAAATGAATAAATTAGGAGGGGAGAAATTGGAATAATTCCACATAGAACGCGAGGCATCAGAAAGTGGCGCTGCGGAGCATTTATGACCTCAGGAAGCACACCCAAGGAGATCATCTTCTCTGGTAAGCCGGCGATCCCCAATCGATTGGGGCACAACCCTAAGATGATCCAAAGGACAAAAAACTCGGTCTTTCGTAGATAAGATCCAGTCCCCAGACACGACTTCGAAATCCCTAAACCAACACAAGTTTTTACTAAGATGACAAATGTCATCATCCTTAGAGTCACGATCGTGACAAACGGATTCAGGCGAAGAATCACAGGCTGTATTCCTAAATCCTCGGAAATCAGAGTAATGCCTCACCTTAAAGGACCAGATCTTCCAGCAATATCAAAAAAAAAACTATCATTTAAGATGCATAACGAAAGATCAATAAAACGATAAGGAAATATTGCATATAATCCAGAAGGAAGATCAACATACAGATCTGAAAGAGAATTGCGCAAAAAATATCTCTTTGTTCTCTAGCATGATTTGATCTCCCCAAAACAGATTAGGGATGAGAGAAAACGCCCCCAAAGTAGGGGACGAACCCGCGGACAGATCTGCCGCAGTTTCGAGCTTGCCCTAGGGTAAGCCCACCGTTGGACGGGCGAGAGGGGAAGTGAAGAAAGTGCTTCAACTTTAACACATACCTGCGGGTTTTTTACCTCGCAGGGAGCCGACTGACACCAAAGAGGGACCGACGTAGAGGGGGGTGGAAAAATCAGAGAGGGATCTTCTGCATCCTTTTCGAGTAGCCGCTTTTTGAAGGCTTGCCAGTTGAAACTGGTGGCCGAATGCAGGAGGGCGCGAGCAGAGCGCCAACAGCGCCCCATCTGCCAAGAACAGAGCACAGAGAGTCGAAAGTATTCTTAGATCGCGAGCAGAGTTTCTTCAAAATGATCACAATACCACATGTTCATAACATCAGGTTATTTAATACTGCACTCAAATGTAAATTAGTCTGGTCACTACCCTCAAACACCAGGCATCTCGAGTGGTGTAGAATTTTCAAATCTCATTACGTAACAGCAGCTAGTGGGATGGGTGGCTTTCTAAACTCAAGTTTTGGAAAGAGATTAGATGATCTTTGTTCCCTCTAGTTAACAGATTATGTTCATATACACCTCACAATGGAAGATCGATTCTCTTTTGGGAGAGTAACTGGTTGGATTTTCACCCCCCTAAAATCAATTCTTCCTGACTTGTATCATTTAGCAAAAAAAAAAAAAAACACCCTTGCCAGACTTGCCTATTGGAGCCAAACTAGGAGAGACAACTATTCCCTGGACCTCAACTAGTCTTTACCTGCACTTAACCTCTTTCATGACAAAATAAACTCTTTCATGCCAAACCATGAAGAGGATCAAATCTATCAGACACCGTCCAAAAACGCAGCCTTCTCAGTTGAAAGTTGCTATCAAATTTTTAATCTATCAGTCCTTGTCAACCAGAGTATGACTGTAATGAATGATGTTGTACTTAAATGCTACATTGTTTATTGCTCTTGAGGCCTATTCTTAATTGACTCGTTTGGTTTTGAGCTTGTAATGTTTATCAGGTGTAGGTCTGTGTATTTTCTTGGAAAGACTTACCAAGAAGATACATAAACAACTTGGTATTGGCTTGGCTTGCATTCATCATTAGGTCCTTAGCCCTCTTTGGTTAAGATGCATACAACTTGATGTACTCTCTATTGTTTGATAGTGGTAGTGGTCGGTATGTGTGACTGTGCCCCGGCCCAGGGGATCTGGCACAGGGTCGCGCTAGAGGGAGGATGCCACAACCATGCCAAGATGGCGAATGCATGAGATAGGATAAAACGGAAAGAAAAGGAGTCGCCAGCTAGTCTTTTAAGGGAAAGACGAGGAAAACCACAAACAAATCACAAAAAGTGAATGAATGAGATGCAAACGTGAAGGTCAGATGTCTACTAACCAGGGATGGGTAAGGATTCCTATTACGCACGGGGAAGGTCTTAGGCACCCTCGTACGTCCGAGAAACTCAGTCTTTCTAGTCTGATTCACTTGCTAGAGGCTAGGTGAATGCTTGCTAAGCCTAGATCATGCTCTAAACATGCTAATATGAATGCCAAGACAAGACTGGATGGATGTGTAAGAGGGCACGCGAAAACAGCGAAGAAATCCACATGAAATGATGAAATCACAAAGTATGGCACAACAAAGAAAATCACATGAAATGACGAGGTTTTTGGCTAGAAACGCTCGAAAAAATCATACAGCTCTCAAAAATGTCAAAAATGCAACCAACTCAACTCGTTAGAATCATAGAAAGCATCACAGAGATCAATATGGGAAAATTGCAAAGAAGTTCGCATAAAAAAGGAAAACTGTGACATGAGAAGAAATTCACATAAAATGACGATGTTTTTGTAAAGAATGATTCAGAAAACCATACTGATGTTAAGGGGATCAAAAATACAATAGACCCAAATCATTAGGAGTGTAGAAAACACCATAGAAATCCAAATGGAAAAATTGCAAAGAAATCCACATAAAATAGGCAAATGGTGAGATGAAAAGAAAATCACATAAAATGACAATGCTTTTGTAAAGAATAGTCTAGAAAACCATACTGAGATCAAAAAGATAGAAAGTGGGGACAACCCGACTCATCAGAATCATGGAAAAGGTCGTGAAAATCAAAAAGGGAAAATAATCCTTGGTGGGGCCAATGTTGGCCTTTAGGCCTGTTAATGTACACTCTCAGGTGATGAAATCCAAATTAAATCGAGAAATCCGAAAATATGGAATAACGATAGTCAAATCGAATATCAAATGAAGGACTTTGAAGACAAGTAGGAGAAACATCCAAGGAAGAATACATGAAATGTAGACTTATTCAAAAGGGATGGACTGATGTGCAAATGCAGCAAAAACTATATAGAATGCATGAAAATGTACCTAAATGGGTAAAAGATACTAAGGAATGCTTTGGACAGAGATTATGCATGACTTGCTGCAATAACTAACATGTATGTGCATGAATTGATGACATAAGGGTAATTTGGTCATTTCAGTGGTCAAATGTGATAAATACATGCATGGGGATGATGCATGGTCTAAGATATGCCAAAATGTATGCAAAATGTCAGGAAAACATTGTTTTCATGGAAACATGTAGAAGACAAGGTCTTAAAATCAATAAAATAATGTAAACACAATAAGAGATAAGTACAAGGACCAAAACGCAAAATTTACAGAAAGGAGTGAAAACCTAGATTAAAGTACATTCAGAGATTTCCATCATAGTGTGCAGATGATAAATCAACGAAAAATGTGGCACTAGGGGTGTGAGAATTGTATTTAGATAATTTCTTGAAAACTTAGGGTCTAATGTGTAAAATTCACAGAAAGGGGAGGATCATGGTTAAAATGTGCTCAAAAAGTCTTATCTTGATGCTAGGATGTAGAATTTAAAGAAAACATGGCTATGTGGTGTGACATGTGTGAAAATTGTAGTTTTGGTAATTTCTTGAAAACTTAGGATCTATTATGCAAAATTCCCACTTAGGGTGCAAATCTGACAAAAATGTGAAATCAGATATACATTCATATTGCAAACTTGGTTTTTTTATGAAAACTTTATTCAGGTGATGATTCTATATGCACATGTGATCAATAAATGGGGAACATATCAAAAATGTGATTTAAAATGCAATTAAAACCATCATTAATGAGTTAAGAAAAATTTAGGGGCCTAGGTATAAATATTTCTGTCCAGAAAACACTATGTATAGAGTTCAGGGGCTAACATGCAAGATTTCAAGACCAAAATGTGATAAAAATTATGATTTTTACATGATCAGTGTATTTATGGATAACTTTAAGATCTTGAATGCAAATTGTACAAAGGAAATACTTTTCAAAGAACTCTGGGGGCAAAATGCAAAAGCTCAGGACTTAATGACAGAACACTTCGAACCTCAGGATCTGGTATACACCTCCTAACAATTTGATTGGAACAATACTTAAACAGATATGGATCGTCTCAGTAAAAGAATTTTACTTGGGACATGAACTTATATTTATCCTGTTTGGACCAATCCATGGGAGTGACACCAGTTACCAAGTAATTGACTATATCTGCAAACCATGGTTCAGAATGGACTGTCAGTAGCTGTTCATCTGAGAAGCTATCATTAATAGGAAGGTTTGTGGATGGTTCAAGATTCAAACGGGACAGATGATTAGCTACTACATATTCACAACCTTTATTGTCCCTAATTTCAAGATCAAATTCCTGAAGAAGAAGGATCCACCTAATCAATCAAGCTTTTGCAACATTCTTTACTAAAAGGTGTTTCAACGTTGCATAGTCAGTGTAGATAATGATGTGAAATCCTATTAAGTAAGACTTGAATTTTTCTAAGGCAAAAACAACAGTTAAGAACTCTTTTTCTGTGGTGGAGTAATTTAGCTATGCATCATTCAATGTCTTACTTGCATAGTAGATCACATGTGGTAACTTGTCAATCCTTTGACTTAGAATAGCAACAAGTGCATAGTCAAGATGCATCACACATAAGCTCAAACGGTTGGGTCCACACAGGTGGGTGAATGATAGGAGCCGAAGTCAATTCCTTCTTGAGATGCTTAAATGCCTTAAGGCATTCATGAGTGAAGTCAAAAGAGATATCCTTGGACAATAGATTGGTTAAGGGTCTAGCAATCTTGCTAAAGTCCTTAATAAATCTTCTATAAAACCCCACATGTCCTAGGAAAGTCCTAATATCCTTAACTGTTTTTTGTGGAGGAAGATTCGCAATGAGGTCCACCTTGGCCCTATCCACCTCTATGCCTCTTTTTGAGATGACATGGCCCAGAACAATGCCTTGTTGGACCATGAAATGACATTTTTCCCAATTGAGTGTCAGGTTTTTCTCTATGCATCTTTTTAATACCAACTAAAGATGATGAAGGCAGTCATAAAAGGTGGACACAAAAATGGAAAAATCATCCATGAAAATTTCTAGAAATCTTTCCACCATGTCGGAGAAGATGCTCACCATGCATCTTTGGAAAGTAGTTGGAGCATTGCATAACCCAAAGGGCATGCGACGATAGGCAAATGTTCCAAAAGGGTAGGTGAAAGTGGTCTTCTCTTAGTCCTCAAGAGCAATAGGAATCTGGTTGTAGCCGGAGTAACCATCAAGAAAGAATTAATACTCATGTCCGGCTAACCGTTCTAACATTTGGTCAATGAATGACAAAGAAAAGTGGTCTTTCGTAATTACCGCATTAAGCTTCCTGTAATCTATGCAAACTCGCCATCTTGTTTAGATGCGAGTGGGAACAAGCTCATTGTCATCATTTTGGATCACAGTAATTCTCGATTTTTTGGGAACTACTTGGACAGGACTAACCCATGAGCTATCAGAAATGGGACAAATGATCCTGTGACCATGCCGGTAGAACCCTGCATGGCTCTCCTCTACCGAGTGCATGGAAGCACTCGAGGGGTCCCAATACGGTCACGGCGAAGATGGTGAATCTAGAGAAGAAGACTAGACTCGGAAACACCAAGGAAGGATAAGAAAGGATAAGGAAAGGAATCGTCACCTAGTCTTTTAATGGAAAGACGAGGAAAACCAAACACACAAGAAAACCAAGAAGCAAACAAGATGCAGAAAACATGTGTGCTCCGTGCCTAATGGATGAAATGCACAAATGAATGCGGGCCAGAGAAAGGATAAGGATTCTGGTTACGCATGGGAAAGGGGTTAGGCACCCCCATACGCCCGAGAAACTCAGTCTTTCTAGACTTCCTACTTGCCAATGGTGTAATAGATGTGTGCTTGCCTATTCTGAATGCTCATGCTGAACATGACTGGAAACATGCCAAATCAAAGAGAAGAAACGAAATAAAGGGAAAAAGTTAATCCGAGGGACAAATGTTGGCATTGAGAATGCCGCTTTACTGTACGCCCGTGGGCGATGAGGAAAATAGAGAAATTCTCGGAAAGCATCTCGCAAATCAGCGGAAATTCGAAGAAATCCGAGAAAATCAAATTAGGGAAAATAATTCTCTTTCGGGACAATGTCGGCTTTGTTAAGTCTTTTACTGTACGCCCTCGGGCGATGGAAAACTAAATCAAATCAAAAATACGAAAATCGACAGAAATCCAGGAAACATCGAGAAAACCAAGCCTGAAATGAGCTAAGAAATACGTGCACAAAGAAAGGAAGAAGTCACGAGAAAACATGCATGAAAAAGTGCAACAAAATGTGCAAAATGCATGCAAGAGTGTGAAAATGAAAATTCCAGGGGCCTTTGTGCAAAAAATTCAAATTCTGAATGAAAACTGAATTTTTGAAGCTAAATCAGCAAAAATACATATAAAAACACATTTCATGTAGTTTTGAAGAAATCTAGGGTCAAATGTGCAAAACTGTGCATTTTTTGTCAAATTGAAGGTTCCTAGGAGTTAAAATGCAATTATGCCATCAAAACATGCATTCAGAATAATTTCAGAAAAGCTCAAGGGCTAAAATGCAAATTAACCAGAGGAACATGCATTCAGGGCAATTCAAAAAAAGTTCAGGGGTTAAAATGCAATTTAAACCACATTTGTGCAGATATTTGAATGCTCAGGGTTGACCTTGAAATTTTAACAGAGAAATACACGTTTAGAAGAATTTTCATGAAGATCAGGGGTTTAAATGCAATTTGAACAGAGAAATATGTATTCAGAATGATTTTCATGAAACTAGGGATTTTTGTCTAATTTCAAGCCTGGAAAACATTATTAGAGAAGCTCAGGGGAGACAATGCAATATTTTCAGTTAAAACCTTATTCAAACGACTTAAGAAAAATGTGCAGGGACCTAAATGTAAGAAAAAAGGACCTATATGCAAGATGAGAAGGACTAAAAGGCAACAAAACAAAAGTTACAAAAGTTTTATTAAAAGAAAATTATTTTTATTTTAAAAAGAGAAAAAAAAAGGATCGACGACCGCCGACGACGGAACTCCGCCGTCGACGACCGCTGAAGGGGCTGTTGGAGGCTATCCCATAGCCTAATCTAAGATCAGACCTCGTGGGAAGCAAGAAGAGGAGGAGAAGAGACCCAACGGCCCAAATCGGAGACTTGACGATTGGAGAGGGCCTTCCACCTCCCTCGTCGTCGACACGACTCTAGCGACGACGTCGAAGAAGAAGGTGGTCCCAGAGGCTGCGATGCTGCGGTCCAGGGCTCTCGGAGGCTCGGAGGAGAGTTGAGGAATGTTTCCTCTCCGTCAGGGGCCAAAATAGAAGAAGATCACGCAAATGAGGATTCCACCTGTCGTCGCCGTAGTCTTCTCCGATGAGCGTGGTTGCGGGAATGATTCAAGGCTTGTGGCTTGACTCTGATGGCCCCAGTGTGCTTGGGGCGCACCGTGGAGGCTTTCTGGATGCTCGGAGTGACACGACGGGGCTAGAGGCACACGTCTTTTCTCTGGTTCCAGTCGTCTTCTCCGACGACGACTGGACGCTGCGACTCCGGTGATCTTCTGGTGGAGGCTCCGGGAGACAATGAAGCGGTGCACAAAGGGGTGGATAAGCAGGAGGGAGGCTAGGAGAGGTAGGCCTAAGGTTCTCGGACCAGGGACAAGCCCTGGACCAGCACCCCCACCTAGGTCGTCAGAAAACGACTTCAGCGAGGGCTGGGGGCTGATTCCGACCAGAGGAAACCTCTGGACTTGTTGGAATCAATCAAGGAAAACAGAGGGAGTCCTAGAGAGCTAAAATTGAAATGAAACGAAGTCCGGTGGAGAGCGTACCTAGTAATGCGCTGTAACTTGCCGGAAGAGGTTGAAAACATTGGCTCCTCACCTCCGCGAACCTCCTCTCTCTTCCTGGAATTCTCTTTATCTCCTCCTCCCTTTCTCTCTCACTCTGTTCTCTCTGTTTTCTCCCCCCCTTTCTTCTTCGTTTCTGCACCTTATATAGGTGAACCCATAACCGAATTCTAACAAACAGCCACCACCCGTAACAAACCAGCGATTCCCCTAACAAACCAGCATCTCGCAACTACCTTGCTGTCCCCCACGCAACTCCATCTTGCCTGCTCGCGCGCCAACAGTGATCAACGGCTGTCTGGGCTCGTGGTGAAGCATCCAGCGACCCCAGTTCGTGGTGGGCTCGAGCTTGGTTGCTGTTGGACAACTTGGTGAGCCAGGAACAGAGGGAAATGATTCAACTGGATGGGTTGTGGCTGGATCATGGCCTTTGGCTGGTTAGTTTGGAAGAAGAAGAAGAAGAAATGGGTTGAAGTATTGTGGGCCTTCATGGGCCTAAATGGACTTTATGGGCCTTGGTGGATTACTTAGGCTTTGATGGGCCTTGGTGGGCTTAATGGGCCTTAGTAGATTTGATGGGCCTTCATAGGCTTAAGTGGGCCGAATGGGCCTAAGTGGACTTAATGGGCTTTGGTGAGCCTTTGTGGGTTTTCATGGGCTTTGGTAGGTTTAATGGGTTCATTTGTGATTAAAGGCCAGATAGGTGCGCCAGAGAGGTGCGCCAATATGGTGCGTCAGATAGGTGCGCCAGTGAGGTGCTCCTGTCTGGTGCGCCAGTGAGGCGCGCCTGTCTGGTGAGCCAGATAGGTGCACCAGTGAGGTGCGCCTGTCTGGTGCGCCAGTGAGGCGTGCCTGTTTGGCCTCGGATCACGACTTAGATCATTTACTGTAGGGTTTGGCGTTCTTTGACTTTGGGACTAAACCAGGGTTTGAGTTTATTTGAGGTTAAAAGCCCAGCTACCACAATTCCAGCCTGCAGACCTGCAAAACTGGGGTGTCTACAAATCCCATTATCAAAACACTTCAGTATGTCTTTTCTGACCACTTCCTTCATTACAGGGTTCAACCGCCTTTGTGGATCTCTGGCTGAATGTGCTTTCTCTATCAAGTGAATCCGATATTGTACAATTGTTGGACTAATCTCCTTGATGTCAGCCATGGTCCATCCTATTGCTTCCCTATTCTCATTGAGGACAGTTAACAATGCCTTTTCTTGATCTTGAGTTAAATTGGCTGCAATGATTACAGGAAGGGTCTGATCTTGTCCTAGAAATACATGCTTGAGATGCTCAGACAATGGTTTAAGCTCTAGTGTAGGTGGCTCCTCAATAGATGGCTTGGGAATAGGTCAAGGCTCAGATGAGACAGGCTTTGGAGGATGATTATATCTACTGTTGGTCCTATATTGGGTTAATTCAGTTGCTTTCTCTACCAATAACAATTCTTCTTTGAAAATTTCTTCAAAACTCCGATCAAAATAACCTAAATCAAAATCAATATCTTCCTCTATCAAGTATTCTTCTTCTAAAAGATCTTCAATCATATTGATCTCAAATGTTTCATTTGGTTCATTGGTTGACTGCTTTATCTAAATTGAAAATATTAAGTGGGACAGTCAAATCTCCATAATTTAGCCTCATTGACCCATTTTGACAATTGATTAGGGCATTAGTTGTAGCTAAGAAAGGTTGACCTAGGATAACTGGGATTTGGCCCTTAAGGTTAGTCAGGGGTTGGGTTTCCAAGATAATGAAATTTACAGGATATACAAAGTTACCAACCTTAATAAGAACATCTTCGACCATCCCTTTGGGCATCTTAATTGACCTATCAGCTAATTACAATGTTACCCTAGTTGGCTTCAACTGAGCTAGCCCTAATTGCTCATACACTGAGTATGGCAATAGGTTGACACTAGCTCCTAGATCTAGCAAAGCCTTATCGATTTTTGTGTTGCCTATGGTGCATGAAATTGTAGGACTTCCAGGGTCCTTGTATTTCATAGATAGCTGGTTTGTTAAAATGGAACTGACATTGGCTGCTAGAAAAGCTTTCTTAGGCACACTAGTGGTTCTTTTTCGAGTGCACAGGTCCTTAAGGTATTTGGCATATGTAGGGACCTGTTGGATTGCATCTAAGAGAGGAATGTTTACCTTAACCTGCATGAACACCTCGAGTATCTTTTCCATTTGAGCAGATTCCTTCTTATTTTTGAGCCTATTTGGAAATGAGGCAATGGACTTCAGTATAGGCTCAACAGATGATTCAGAATAAGGCCCAACATGTTTGTTGGGCCTTTCAGAACTTTCAAGCTCCTCAGATTGGCCTGAACGTAGTTGGATTGGTTTTGTTGAGTCAGAAGGTGAGTCCTTCTGAATCCTAACAGCATGGTCAGGCATCACAACATGGTTGTTCACCTGTTTTCCAAATCTTAATGAAATAATGGCATTAACTTGGTTGACCTGGTCATCTTGAAGTAAATGAACCTGCCCTTGATTTTGATTTTGGGTTTGACCTCTAGGATCTGGTATTGGTTGACTAGGGAAGGTTCGTTTCTCTCTTCCTCCTACCAACGTGGCTAGCTGACTCAATTGCATCTCAATTCGAGATATGACTTGTGTATTAGCAGCTATGTTGGTGTTTGTTTGAGAGTTGGCATTAAGAAGGGCCTCCACGCCTTTCTCCAGAGCGCTCAATTTTCTCTCATTCTCATTAAATCCTGGAGGTGGGTGGGGTTGAGATCCAGCATTAAAGTGTTGCTGGACAAGTTGATTGGGCCTAGATTGATATGAGTGTTGCTGTTGGCCTTGGGAGAAAGCAAAATTATTGTTTCCCTGATGTGGTTGCTAGTTCCAAGAGAAATTAGGATGATTCCTCTATCCTGGATTATAAGTTGAGGCATAGGGGTCATTTCAAGGCCTGACAAAGGTTGCATTCAGTTGTTCAGGTCCAAAATTAGGTTGACCACCCACAGGAGGACACTCTTCCATCACATGACCCACCATGTGACAACCTTTACACCAAGGAACTTGGTCAGATAATTGGTTCACTTGGGCTTTCTCCTTCATTTCTAAAGCCTCTAACCTAGGAGCTAATGTGTTGAATTTGGCTTCAGTGGCTTGAGAAAACTCTATGGAGTGAACACCGCCTTTTGAGGGTGTGGGTTTATCGATCATTTGATCATTAGTGTTCTCCTACTGTATAATTTTCTCAGCTAGTTCTCCTAAGAATTCTCATGTTTCATCTTCATTCTTCTTCATGAACGCTCCTTGACATAAACTCAAGCATGGTCCTAGTCGAAATATCTAAACCCTCATAAATGATTTGGCATAGTCTCCACTTTTCTATTCCATAATGTGGACACTGGGCTAAGAGATCTTTAAATCTATCAAGATACTTTCAAAAAGACTCACCAACCTTTTGTTTAGATGAATTAATTTCATTTCAGAATTTGATGGTCTTATGAATAGGATAGCATTTCTAAAGAAATATCGTGCAAAATTGGACCCACGTGGTGATTGAATTAGTGGGTAGACTATATAGCCATTTTTTAGCATTGTCTTTTAATGCAAAAGAAATGAATCTTAACCGAACTGCATCATCAGACAACTGCTGCAACTTCATCATGCTACACACCTCCTTAAACTCATTAATGAATCAATAGGCATCTTCAGATTCTAGACCCGTGAATCTAGGCAACTGGCTAATATAATTGGATTTGAGTTCAAAATTATTGCCATTAGTCTGTGGGAGTCTAATGCAAGATGGTTGTGCAGTTCTTACTAGGTAACATCTGGCTTCTAAAGCTAGAGGTGGGTTGTGGATTTCATCAGCCATTTTAAAATCTTCGGGTTCAACACGGGTCAGATGATGTGTTGAATCACGAAACCACACACGTATGCACAAGTGAAACTCTTTTTTCTTTCTTTTTTTTGAAAAATGAAAATAGAAGAGATGAAATGATGAGGAGATAAGAGACACAATCAGATGAGAAGAGGGAAAATAGAGGAGGAAGATGCCTAATCTATTCACACAAGCCACACAATTCTTAAGTCTATGGTTGACCTAGATCTAGACAGCTCCTAACTGTTAAGTTAACCTTTGACATTCTCAAACCAAAATTCTTTGCCCTAATTGGCCAAATCAGTGGAGGAAATGGGAGGCTCCCTGTGCTTGAGCAACGATCCTAATTAAATAACCACTTTCCTTTTAAGGCTTAACCTTTTGAACCATTTTTCTAGACACCAAGTAGGAAAAGAACTTTAAATTTGATTTACCCTCCAACTCCCTTGTCCTATTGAGCTCAAATCGTAGGGGCTAATGTCTATTTGATTTTAATTGAGGCTTAGGTCAATGTTTAATACTTTTTGTTGTTGTTTGTGGGCTAAAGAAGGGTGATGAAATCCCCATCTTATCTTGTGCTATAGGTGTTGCCCTTACGTACTTTGAAAAGATATGTAACAAACAATTATGCTCAAATAAGTTGTTCTTCCTACTAACTATATGCTCTAAAATGCTAAGAATTGGGTAGGAGAACACGTACCTTTTCCTTCAGCAATTTCCCAAAATAAATTGACAAGATTCAAAAATAATGCACACTATATGATGTATGTCCTAAAGAACAGGTTTCTATCTTGTCATGAAAGATTTTTATTGGATTCAAGCTTATGCTCGACTTTTAAATTAGTGATCGAGAAAATACAAAAATCGAAGCAAAATATAAACCCTAGATCAGGATTCTAGAAAAATCCAAAAAATATTTGAATTTAAAACATAACAGAAATCTCAGACTTGGGATTTTTTTTTTTGTCCTTCTCTCTTCTAGATCTCCAGAAATGTCTCTGAAAAGAAAAAAAATAAAACGAAGTAGATGTTTTTTTTTAACAAACAAAAAGAAAGGAATAATTAGCAATAAATCGATGTTAAAACACTAGTTCCTCGGCAACGGCATTAAAAACATGATGTGTCTTATTTAATTACCGTAAGTGCACGACGTACTATGTAGTACGTGGCAAATACAGGTCGATCCCACAGAGAAAAGTGTTCAATAATGAGAGATTTATTATCAATTATTGAGATGAAAAAATGAGAAAGATGATGATTAAGGACTAAACACTTAAGAAAAATTTAGAATAAATGAAGAACTAGGATTTTTGAATCCATTCATGTAAATATAAATGCATGATTAAATCCACTCTATGTTTCCCGATTGATCTAAATAATTTAATTCAATGATTCTTATCTTAACAAGCATAATCTAAATGCAATGCACCATAGACTATCAAGTCAAGGAATGAAAATACAGAAATCAAATTAAATCAAATGATATATGATGGAATTAAGATTATATACACAACCCTCAATTAAATCTTTCGTAAGTATAGACTAAAAAAATGAAATCAATGTTAATCTATTAAAGTTTTTCGATTTATTGAATGATTTATGTAATATACATCCAATCCACATATTCATAGCATTAAGCATAAAGAGAAAACATAGAGCAATTTAATCTTGACATATAATATTACATGAACTTCATCTCAATCCTAGATCTAGAAGATTAGTCACACATGATTACGTAAAACAATAAAATAAAAGAAGGAAGAGAAGAAATAGAAGACATAATTAAATAAAAAAACTTTTTATTGAAGGAAACCTGAGATTACACTGATGATCTTCAGGATCTCCCAAAATAGAAAGAAAGAGAGTCTAAAACCTTCCTTCCTTCCTTGGGATTCCATAGATCTACATAAGGGATCCTTTTATAGGCTTACAATAACTTGCTTATGTCAAAGACAAATCTGAATAAAAAATTTAATCTTGAATTTTGAATACAAGATATTTACAAGTGAGAATCTTAAAGAAGACCAAGTCAAAAATATCTAGTGCAGGCGCTGGAAGGCGTCGGATCTGCATCTGAGCACTTGAGAGGCGTCAATGTCATCCAGGATCTTCTTTGACTTTTTCCAGAGTTTGACTGATATTTTACCAGTATTTAGTCACATGGAAAATGTGTGTTTGACCTCTTCACATAGGTCTAGATTTTTCAAAAAAATCTTTTCTTTTCTGGCACAATTATTCTTTTCCCCCATATTTCTCATAGATTCCTTTTAAATCCTTAAGTTCTACAAAATTTACACAAAACACCCCGAATAATATTAGTTATATACAAAATAGACAAATATGAGAATAAAATATGCATAAATTATGAGTTAATCACTAATTTTTTTACTAAAACTTGATTAGGTAGATAAAAATCCCTCTTAATATTTTTAAAATTCAAACTTATTTATATATATATTTAAAAATTAATTGATTTAATTATATTTTCATTAATTAGATTTCTTTTTATAGGATCGAGAGACTTCTTTAGAAGTAGTGAACAGAGAAATATGTAAATTTTTGAATTTTAACTTTTATTTATAACAAATGTCTTTAATCTCAAAATATAATGAAATGAATTGATTAACTAAATAAAGTACAATCAACTGAAAGGATGAGAGCAAAGAAGTATGCACACGAAAGGCTGTTTGGGTGGAGAGAAGAGAGATGGCTGCTATGGCGTGGGTTGGTTTTTGAGGAAGAAGAGAGGAGGATGGCTGAGGTGAAGCATGGAGAGAGATGGAAGGGGGGAGGGCTGTTACATGAGAATGGGTGTTGCCATGTGAAAATGGGTACTGCTTGGCAAGTATTGGGTGCTCCTACGTGATGGTGGTGGGCTGCTGGTCGGTTTTTCTCATGGGTGGAGGAGACCGTGAGAGGAGAAAGTGAAAAGGGCTGTGAAAGGAGAGGGAGAGAAGGACTGTGAGAGGTGTTGTGTTGAACAAGAATGGTGGGCTGAAGGAGGAGGAGATGGAGGATGTGAGGTGAAAGTGGTGGCTGCTGAGAGGAGAGGAAGGGAACGGCTATCCAAGGAGAGGAAGAGTGATAGTGTGAGGTTCAAGTGCTGCTGGGTTTTTGGCTACTTCTCTTCTCCCTTCCCTCTCTTTTGCTATGGAAGTGAAAGTGCCGAGAGGAAGAGGAAGAGGAAGGGAAAGGGGCTGCTACTGTGTTTTTTTGGATTATGTTGTAGGTGCTAAGAGAAGATGGCTACAGTGGGTTGCTGTGTTTGTGGTAGACGTAATGTGTTTGCTGTGGTTGTGGACTGGAGGAGGAGGACATGTGGGGGAGAGGAAGAGAGGAGGAGTGGGCTGTTGCTGTTTTTGAGGAGGAGGAGGAGGAGGAGGAGGAGGAGGAGAAGAGGGTTGTGAGGTGGGGGTAGTGGAGGAGAAGTGATGGGTTCCTCTAGGCTATTCATATGTGATGGTCCTCTCCTCTATGATGATGGGTGGTTGCTGTTTGGAGAACAAAAAGGAAGGTTGAAGGAGGAGGACGTGAGTGAGGGCTGCGGTGCTATCTTTGGGTTCGTGGGCTGTTGTGAGTGCTTAGGATGGAGGAGAAGGAGGGCTATGTAGGTGTTGGTGTGAGTGAAAAGAGAGGAAGAGAAGGGCTTCCTGTGGTTGTTGCTATGAGAGGAGAAGACTGGCTGATGTGGGGTTCTTGTTGTTTTTGAGAAGGAGAAGAAGAGGATGGCTCGTGGGTTTTTGAGAGTTGGGAGAGGAGAATGGGAGAGTCGTGTTGGCTGCTATGGAGGCTGAGAGGATAGAGGAGAATGGGACTAAGTAGGTTGCTCTCATGAATGGGAAGGCTGAGAATGAGGTGGCTGTGGTGGGTGTAGCTGGAGACGCGTGAGATGGTGATGGAGGTGAAGATGTTGGCTGTTGTGTTGCATGAAGATGGGTTGTGTGTGAGAGAGAAAGAGAGAGGGAGATGGAGGGATGGCTGTTACATGAGAAAAAGAGAGAGTGAGGTTGTGGCTCTTGGGTTCTTGTGGAGAGTTACGAGAGAGAGAGAGAGATGGAAGGGTTATTGCTGTGTGCATGTGTGATGGGGAGATGAAGAGATAGAGTGTGAGAGGTGTTGTTAGGCAAATAAATGGGTGCTTTGATTGAAGAGTATATGGGTGCTCCTTTACGTGAAGATGGGTTGAAATATGGTGGGAGTGAGATGAGGATGGAGAAGGGTTGTGGAGAGGTGGAAGAGAAGCATAGGGTTACGTGAGAGTGGGTTCTGTATGAGATGGTGGAGAGAGAGAGAGAGAGAGATGAAGGCTTTAAGTAGCTTGGACTTGGAGTGTAAAGAAAAATGCATAGTGAAGAAACGCAACAGCTACATAAAGAAAAATACAACGTGCTTGGTGAAGAAGTAGGTAGTTTAGCTACATATAGAAATGCATTTAAAAGATTACGTGAAATGCATGCAATGACTTGGGATAGAAAATATATAATTTAGCAATGTGAAATGCATACATGCAAAGGATTGGTAAATGATATACATGCATGTAATGGTTACGTGGATAATATGTAGAGGTAGAAATCGGGTCGGACCGGTCCAAAAAAAAATTCCAAGGGCCGGACCGGGCCAAGCCCGTCATGGGCCGTGCCAAGCCCGTCAAGGTCTAAGCCCGCGAAGGTCCGTTTACTAGGCCCAATTTGGCCTGTGAAATCAGTCTAGGCCGAGCTGGGCAAGGCTGGACCGGCCCGCCAGTTAAAATATAAAAAAAATATGAGGCGCACATACCTGGCGCATAAGACTGGAGCACCAGGCTGGCGCCCCATTCTGCAACGGCTATATAGCCGTTGCCCGTTGCCAACGACTAAATAATGTAGCCGTTTTCAACGGCTATTTAACGACTATATTTTTTTTCTTGTTAAAAATTCATCCATTTATCCTATAAATACCCTCCTACTCCATTCATTTTTCTTCACAATTCAATCTTCTCTTCTCTTCTCAACTACAAGTCTACAATTTTCTCCCAACTTTCAAGTGAAGATTTCGCTGTTTGACTTTGCATTCTGCCCCATCTTCTACTCTTCAGTCTTCACGCGACACCAGCTGAGCCAGCAACGTCAAAATTTCTCTACTTCTAATCCCTCCAAATTCTTTACTTTTAATTCCTCCATTTTTGGGTTTTGGTTTTTGTGGTTTAAGGGTTGTATTATTATATATTCATTTTTTATATTAAAATGGAAAATATTAGTAATGTTGGTAGCCATGACTATATTCCTAGTATGGAGTCAGATCAGCCTCAGTGTACCCAAACACATACTTCACAGTCCATAGCCACTAAAAAACCTAGGAAACAAAGTTCTTGGGTTTGGAACCATGTTACATTAGACCCTGTAGATCAAACTAGGTGTTACTGTAATTATTGTAATACCACATACACATGTCCTAGGAGAGGGGGTGTAGGTCATATATCTAGACGTTTACAAAAATATATATCCAAACATAATAAAGATGACAACACAGATTTAAAACAATCGAAATTACAAGTAGGATCTAGTGGTATAATTAATTGGAAATATAATACAGAAGAAAGTAAGGAAGGAATAACTACATTTATAGTACAAGACGAACTACCATTTTCTTTTTCTGAAAATAAACATTTTGAATCATGTATGCAAAATTATTTAAATCCACAGTTTAAAAGTTTTTCTAGAAATACAACAAGAAATAAAATTTATAAGACATTTAGAAAAGATAAAAAAGATTTAATTGGAATAATTTTTAGTTTATTATGTAAAATATCATTAACATGTGATGTTTGGATTGGTCCAAATAATTTTCCATATTTATGTTTAACTGCACATTGGATAGACATAGAATGGAATTTACAAAAAAGATTAATTGCTTTTAAAGTTTTTGATCA
>JAMKQA010026047.1:0-23434 GCA_024699735.1 Posidonia australis
AAACAACAGATTATCCATTAATAAACCATTAAACACAATAATACAATAATACATGGTTTATTAAATAGAAATGGATAATCAGGCCCTGATGTTACACTCTCCCTCCATTTGTGGTCTGGTTACTTCTGATTAAGGTGACACTAGAAAAGAGATTTCAGAAAGTTTTCAAATTTGAGAAAGAGATAGTTTTGGCTTTTGAGGTTTAGCCAAAGTCTAGCCCACATGAGATCAGTGCTTTAGGGCTAGTTCCAATCAAGATTGTGTTTTAGATAGATTTGAGATTTGTATTTTGGGTTGAAATCTAGTCTAAAGATACTTTTAGAAAAGTGTTTTAGAAAAGCATGGGATTTTCCAAAAAAGAAAAGTACTTCAAAAAAGCATAAATTTTTAAAAGAAAAGATTGCTACTTGAGAAAAGCATGAGATTTCAAAGAAAAAGGAAAGTGTTTAGAAAAGAACAGAGATTGTGCCAGTTTTAAGATTTACTTGTTGTTTAACTGAGCAAAGGCTCGGTGTTTATGCGGCACACTCCAATTGTTGTGACTTGATTTGGCTTGAGTGGCCAATTCAAGTGGAGTATCAGGTTTTGAAAAGAGAATACATAGATTTTACAAGAAAAGACAGAAAATGATTTTACAAGATAAGAGCAAGGTTTTTAAAAGAAAGGAAAAGACTAATTTTCTTTAACAACAGAAGATACTTTTGAAAGTTAAGATGATTTGAAAAAGAAAGAAAAGGTTAGTTTCAAAGACATGATTTCTAAAGTTGTGTTGTTTGTAGGGCAAAAAAGCTTTGGTCGTGATTTGTATGCAGCATCCAACAGAGATGCCAAAGTAGTGTGTTTAGTAGGGTGTGTACTGGGTGACCTTTTAGTGGTCACTCATGTGTATTTGATTGATGTTTTTCTCAGGTACAAGATAGGAGTAGGAGTTACTAGTGCATATGGAGTTGGAGTCAATCGACCACACATCATGGGTTCCAGGTAAGTAGTTAGTTTATTTTGATTTAGTTTTAGAAATGATACAAGTGATTATTGTAAGTAAATTTTAAATTAAAAAAAATAGTAGCTAGATTTTGGGTAACGGCTCAGGATTGGGTCGTTACAAGCTTCCTCTTCCTTCTCGAGCTTTCTCCTTTCTTGTCTCTTTTTCTCTTGATGCATGCATGAATCATTTCCCTATACGTCAACCTTCTTCCCCTCTCTTCACCATTACAGTCCATGCTTTCTTTATAATTTTTTGCATAAAGTTTGCACAAAAGCCCTAGAAGAAAAAGGAAATATCTCAAACACTCATTTATCTTGAAATAACTCATGGATTTTGGGGTCACGGTAGCACTATGGCTTCTGGTGTTATTTCTATCTTCGATCCTGCACAACCATGGGTCACCACAAACCAAGTTTGATTATGTTTTAATAAATCAAGGAGAAGCCACAAGTTAAAATCCCACCAACTAAACAAATATATTTAATCCCTACTCAAGATTATTTAAATCCACCAAACCAAAAGACTAAAGCCAGCAACCTTCACTAAAGATAATGTAGTTATTGATTAGTTATTATTAATAATAATTAAGTAGGAGGGTTACAGTTCAAGATGTTACTGGTTGTCATTCTATTGATAATCTTACATCTAAGGAGGCTAATCCCGTTGCTTTTGCTTCCCAACTTGGACATGATACATTGACTCTATGTTGTCCTCTGTCTCTTGGAACTCCTTGCTTTTGAATTCATAAACATTGTCCTTCACAGAAGCGGTCACCTCATAAAGTGTAGCTATAGAAGGGCAAGATGTGTTTGCTAGCCCTCTTTTCGTTGGTTTAGTTGTGTTTCAATCAATGTTTGGATCACTTGCCTTTCTGGGATGTCTAGGCCAGATTTGGCAACCATATCTCATCATCTATTTGCAAAAGTGACCCATTCTTCACCTGACCTCATACTCTCTTTGCTCAAATCGTGAAAAGTTGGCTTTGAAATGATCTTGTGTTGGTACTTGGTCAAGAAGCACTCCGTAATCTTGTCGAAGCTACTAAGGTCTATAAATATCCCATTTTCATATTTTCAAGAATTAATTAAAGATAGGAACCTTGAGACGCCCTAAATCATACAACTAAGGACTGATAACATATTTTCCAGATTTTCCATGATTTGTTTAAAAACATACTTGATTTTACTTGATTTAAGGATATTAGCTATGACAGAGTTAACACACTCAAACTAGTGGTAGATCTAAGTACCTTAAACATTTCCTTATTGTGAGGTTGCTAGCTATGGCAGAGCTAACACTCTCATTCTACTCAAATTAGTGGTAGGTTTGAGCACATTTAACATTATGTTATGCAAGTTTATAAGCTATGTTAGAGTTAATACTCCAGTTTTACTCAAATTAGTGGCAAATTTGAGTATTTTAATGTTAAAATAAAATGTTTTTATGATTTTATAGCATTTTTGAAGTTTTTCCGGACTTTAAACATATCTCTTTGGATTAATATAAAAGATAAGGGGTAAACTGTAAAAGGCCAGATGGTTGTCTTATTGACCGACAACAGATCTAGTCGCCACTCTTCAAGGTTACAAAACTTGTCTCCATCTCAACAGGTGACGAGATACTCATCACCAAAGAGATCGGAGCCGAGTATCCTAGTTCTCTCTCTCAACATATTGCGTCATTTTGGACTTTGATATGGTACATGGGACTTTTATAAAATATTATCATGTTTTCCCATTATTATTATAATTTCTACGATTTTTATAGCACTTAAATATATATGGAATATTATATAAACCTTTATAAATATCAATTAATTTAGGAAAATTCTAGAAATGTGGGTGACGTCAAATTAAAAATTATATTTCTTTATTTTTATGAAAAATGATATTTTACATTGGTTATTATATTTTTAAATCTTATAACCACATTTAATTCAAATAACATTTGAAAGTAAAGATAAAATTTGAAAGATCCCAATTGATAGATTTTGACTAGGTCAAAGATACCCGTGAGATCAATTGCCATATACAATTTTAGCAGATATTATCTAAGTTTAATTAATTTAATTAGTAAGTATCGATTAAAAGTTTAAAATATCTTTTAATCATATCTCAACTACGAAAAATCCTAAAAGGGTAGACTTGGTTGTAATTTGTTACTAGATATATGATAGGATATTTTAGTATTTTAATTTTAAAAATTATGCTTTTTTGGTTGCTCGATGCTTGTACCATCCACAACTAGTTGACGTAGAATATATTATTGCCTTTTAAGTTATTCTTTCCCATATCGAGCAAAAATCGAATGTCCACTCTAGCTGCCACTTCATGTGGCGACGAGTTGGTCCCTGTCGTTGATCGCATGGGCATCAAGACTAAATATCATTTTTTGATTTTAAGAAAGTTTAATCTTGGCCCTTGGACATTTCCACTCATCCTTTGACGAGATTTGGTGGCCCAACTCTCAATTAATAAACTCCTAGGTTAAGAGCTTAAGGGAGAGGTATTTTGGAAAACCCTAGGAGAGCTTTAGAAAACCCTAATGAGGTTTTGTTTTAGAGGAGAAAGAGAGAGAGCTAGAGAGATCTTGAGTCCCCTCCATTCTATCCAATTCCTACATGAAAACCTAAATCTATAGAGATCATACCAATCTGAAGCTAAAACACGTTTCTAAAGCTTTGCTCATGTCTCCACTTCTACATCACCACGCCACGAGCACGAGGGTGAAAGGAGTATTGTTACCAATTTCTTTTTTTATATATCATTCCATTTCCTTAGATGTAATGACCTAACCTAGAGCTGTTACTCTAAATTCTAGCTACAATCTTTTTCCCTTTTTCTCTTTATTTACTCGCAATAATTACTTGCATCAAATCTAAAACTAAATCCAACATTATACAACATCAATAAAAATACCATTAATTGAATTAAATTGAACTAAACAATTACCAAAAATCTTTGATGTGTGGTCAACTAACTCCAACTCCACATGCACTAGCAACTTCTATTCCTATTTGCACCTAAGAAAAACACCAACAAAACACACATAAGTGACCACTCAAAGGTCACTCAGCATACACCCCACTAAAATACACATTACTCTGGCAGCTCTCCTAGATGCCACACACAATCACAGGCAATACGCTTTTGCCCTACAAGCAACATAGCTTTTGAAATCTTGCCTTTGAAAACTATTCTTTCCTTTCTCAAATCCTCATAACTTTCAAAACCATTTTCTCTCTTTAAAGAAAACTATTCACTTTAAAGATAACTATTCTTTTCCTTCCTTTTTAAAACCATACTCTTGATGCTCAAAAACTTTATACATACTTGAAATGGCTACTCTTGCCAAGTTAAGCTCACAAACACTGGAGAGTGTCACACTAACATCGAGCCTCTGCTCAGTCAACCAATCACATCATATCACAAAACCTAGCACAACTCCCGAACTCTGAAACCACAATAAAACTATAATCTAGGTTTTCAAAATCAGAACAAAGCTCTTTTAAGCGCTTTTTGTAAATTTTTTCTACAAATCTCTAATTTGGGCTCTCACTAGAACTAAAACTCTGAGTAAAGTTCTTATAAGTCTTTTAAGAAAATCTCATTGAATCATGCATTTAAAAAAAAACTTTCTTTTTACTTTTAAAATCTAATGCTTTTTTAAACACTTTTCTTTTCTATGAAAATCTCATGCTTTTCAGATACATTTCTAGAAACCATTTTTAGACTAGATTCCAGCCTAAAACACATATCTCAAATCTAGCTAAAGCACCAATCTTGTCTGAAACTCACCCTAAAACACTAATCTCATTTTAGTTAGAATCTGGCTAAAATTCAAAAGTTAAAATTTAGTTCGATTCTAGCCTAAATCTAATTTTGAATCTGAAATCTGAATTTTTTTTTTCCTAGTGTCACCTTGATTAGGGGTGACCTTACCACAAATGGAGGGAGAGGCACTAACTTCAACCTCCTATGTTGTCACAGTAAATGACCCCATGCGGGTATCTACCGTTTCTGATTAACAGGCCACACAAATCTTTTCTCTTGCACGAGGATGCATTATTCCAATGTCCCACTAATTTTCTTGGTGTTTCAAGCTTTCTGGTGATTTTGCCCAGCCTATCGAGCTCTCAAGCTACCTCATCCAGCTTAAGTAATACCAACTTACTTGGTTGAGTACATGACCCAACCAACACTAACTCGCTTGATTGTGCACACAGCCTAGCCAACACTAACTTGCTTGGCACCCATTTTCTTTCAATGGAGGCCAACACTAATTCTAGAAATCTCTTTTCTAAAAAAATCATGCATTACCTTTTTTCGAAAAACTCTTTTCTAAGTCTCTTTTCTGAATAAGAACCATTCAGGGAAATCTCATCTTGAATGTAAGAGAAATCTTTCTTTTAAATCTTGTTCTTTCTTTCAAAAACTCTTTTTTTGAATCTTTTGCACTGTGGGAAACTCTTTGAAACCATTTTTGAAAATATTTGAGGAATCATCTCTAAAACATCACCAAGTATAGTACAGGAAATACCATCAAGTTTCATGCATTCCTTTCAAAATCCTTTAGAAGCCATTGTTTAAATTATTCATGTCTTTCCATGATCCTTGAAAACCCTTTCGAAAATCATTTTCCAGAAACACCTATATCTTGAAAAAAAAAAAAAAACTCTGGAAATCATTTAAAGCTCTCGAAACAATCTCTTGTCATACACATTTATCCAAAATAGGCATATAAACAAGCAAAGGCCTTACTTGTAATGAAGACTGGCTGCACAAACCTGTAACTGATGCCTATCTTGCACCAATCACTGCTCTCACCGTAGATCATGAAAATCCCCATATAACCCACCAAAATGAAGGTTTTGAAGTCTACTTTTCCTGGAACAAAAATCATTCGAATCCAATACTCATAACTCAAGTTACTCAAGATTGAAGCTCTAAGACTCAGACTGGCTTACTGAATGGGCTGTCAAGCTTTGCGTAGCAATTGGTATTTCTACAGTTTACTAAAATTTACAAACAAGTGACCAAACTAAGATCATTGAGTCTACTTTCAAATAAAGTAAAAATCATTCAAACCCATCACTCATATCTCAAGATATACAAGATGGAAGCTCTAAAACTCAAACTGGCATAGCACATTTGACAGAACAGTACAACCAGATGGGTTACTTGATTTGCAAACCTTACTGCTCTCTCCACAAGTCATGTAAAATGGCAAGTAATATGCCAAAACGAAGACTTCTAAGTGTAATTTCATTTGGGACAAGTTTCATTCAAATCCCATATCTATAACTCAAGATATACATAGTTGAAGCCATAAAACTCAGATTGCCCGAATTTAGTGGGTTTTCAATCTTTACACATGCACTAATATTTCCACAGGCCACGAAAATTTTCAAGCAACCCACTGAATCAAAGATCTTTAAGTCTACTTTCTAATGGAATAAAGATCATGCAAATCCAATACTTACAGCTCTAGTAATTCAAGATTGAAGCAGGAGAACTCAAACTAACTCAACTGTAACTATTATTCTGAAAAACCTTCGAAAATCCACCAAAATTCTACCAAAAATCACAAGATCTCTACCATACATCCAAGACATCCCACACAACATATTTTCAATAATCTTAAGCTTAAACAAAGACAAATCAAGAGATAGAGTGTTTACCTCCTCTCTTCCCTTCCTCCTTCCATTCTTTCTTCTCTTCTTCTTTCTTCTCTTCTTCTTCTTCTTCTTCTTAGCCTTCCTCCCCAGCATGGGCAGCCACCCCTCTCTTCCTTCTCCCCCCTTTTTTTCTCCCATCATAGTCCCAGCTTCTCTCCCTCTCCTCATTTGCTTCTTTCTTTTCTGGTTTCTCTCTCATGCCTCCTCTTCTCTTCGTGATTTTTTTTTCTGTTTTTTTTCCCAACGTAGAGAAGCAACCATACTCCTACTGCCGCCCTCCCCATCATGCAATCATTATTTTATGAATTTTTTGCGTGAATTTTGCACAAACATCCTTAGAGAAGTAGGAAATACTTCAAACACTCAATATTTGTGAAATAATCCATGAATTAGGATCTTGACGGTACTAAGGCATCAATCATTATTCTCCTTTCAGTCCCGCACACTTACTCGTCACCACACACCAAAGTCAGCAACCTTCACTAATAATAACTTATTTATTAATTAATTATTATTAATCATGATTAAGTAGGAAAGTTAAGGTTTGAGATGTTACATTAGATAAGCCTGTAGCATATGTATGTGGGGAACTACTGCTGGTTAGTATTTAGTTTCGTTTATTTAAGTTATTTTTCTAACATTGTTTACTACACCTAGACTAATCTAGAACTATTTTGTTTCTTTTGAAGGGAAGGAGTATATCACATAGCACGAGAACGTCACTAGACAGCATCCTACCATTGATCTAGTGAGCTAAGGACCCACATTTACAAATCCAACTGCATCTCCCGTAGGCATCATGTCAGTCGATCGTACAAATCGACAAGTGGTGATCATACTAGACGAAGCACTAGCGCCTACTTCATCAATGCCCAAAATCCTCCATTCACAAGGTCATCTCTAGAGAGAGTGAGGAACCAATTCATGGGCTTGCCTTTCAATGAACAAAAAAAGAGGTGTATGATAAGTCTCAAGTCATGGAAGTACAGGATTGACTCCATTTGAAATCGAATGATGTGATTATATGGATTGGTAGTCTTACCAAACTTCAAAGTTTTAGGGTACTTGAAGCTAGGAGGAAGCCAAAATGGTGGGAATTGACTCATGTCAAAGGTTGAGGGAGCTTATGTTTGAACCCTTAAAGGATTATATCTTCCTCATTTCTGCTAGATTATTAAATTCGTTGTGAGCTTGAGAAGTGAAGCTTGATTGATATACGACTGATGACTATTGCCTTGCATGTTCCTCTCTTGTTGATGTGGGTGAAAAGAAACCTAGTAAATAAGATTCTTCTCTGGTTGATCGAAGAAAAGTAGATTAACTCTTTCTCTATTCTCGCCATGTGGCACTTGTTGTGGTTGCTCAAAGAACAAAGGATTAGTCCTTGTTCAAAGTCCTCCATTTGGGTCATTTATTTGCCCCTGGTGTTGGGTATCCGATGGTATAGACCTTTAGGAATGTGGTTTATGACGAACCTTCATAGTCCTTCTCTAGGGAGGTCTTAACCTTAGTGAAAATCATTATCTTATCGATTTGACATCCCTAATGGATTGAGTAGGTTGATGTCACTGTAAAGGAAGCAACACATGACTTGATATTAGATCGAGTCAGGATCCAATTCTTTTCCAATGATTAGATGGAATAGCTTCAAGATGGGTTCTTCCTCGAGCATGCTATCTACATTTGAGTGACTACTTTCGGATTCAGACATTTGGCGTAGCTTCTTTCTTGATCTAATGTAAGTTTGATTCAAGAAATGTAAGACGCTAACGTAAGATGTAGTTTTGATAGTGTCTAACACCTTTATAAACTTTTTCCCCTTCAATGCTAAATTGGTTGATGCAAACAATGTCCAATATTATTTACTCAATCATCATAGACCCTTGGCACATCATCTTTGCCGTTTGACCCATTAAAAAAATTCAAACTTGGCTAACAGAAAGATCGATTGATTAAAAATGAACTGATTGGCAATCTTGTAGCATAGGACACTATTAATGCAGCATTCAACATTAGACACAGTTGATATTGCATCTACACTTTTAAGATGCTAATTAAACTGTTTCAATCCTCCCAATGATTTATTCACTAATTTTGAGGGAGATTGCTTTATAAAAATAATACTATTTACAGACTCATGGGACTATATTGATAGAGATCTAGGAATTACAAGAATTTTCAAATTTTTTTTCTGCCTTTTTCTTTTTGATCTTTTTCTTTTTTTTCCTTCCTCCCTTTTTTCCTTTTCCTTTTCTTTTTTCCTTTGGTTTTTTTATTTTTCCTTTTCACTAATAAAGGGAAAAGATAACAAGGATTACACTTGATAGAAAAAGAACTTACAAGAGGTTTTGTGACCTAGTACAAGTTTCTATAAAAAGAAAAATAAAAATTAAACTGCAAATGACCTGTTTAAAGTGCCTGTTCAAACATTAACCCTGTAACATTGATCATTCCTCAGAAGTCACCCTAAAATCAAAAGGAAAACACACCATGTGTTAAACACCCTATATGACGCATCCAACATAGAACACATAGTTTCCAGCGTTCAACACCCCTACTTCAAAGAGCCACACAAAAACACTTCCAAATAAGCACTTAAATGATTTTATTGATAGTTTCACTTTGTTATTAGTGTCTTAAAACCTACGTGGCTCTCAAAGTGCCTAGGGCTTGGGTATGGCTTTCTTCGAGGTTTATATGGCTCCTCACAAATGGGATAAAATTTCACTTCTTAGGTACTACCCCTACCTCAACTCTTGAGGGTCTCTAGAGAGCCTCAAGCACACTTAGATCTCTACTTCATAGAAGTAGAGTCCACTGTACTTAGGATTGATTGAGTCTCTCACTTATCAAACATATAAATCATAGGAGGAGGAGAGAGAATGCAATTCTTAACTTGGGATTCTAACTTACTTCCACACGAATCAAGAGAGAACAAAGTAACCCTTGTGAAAGCAAATGACAACACAAACACCTTTCTTAAGTTTTTTTCAACAGGGTGCTCTAGACTTAAGTGGTTATTTTGTGTAACCCAAGAGAAGACTTGAACAAATTAGTTCCCAATGAAGGCCATGCAAGTCACAGAGAAAACACTTTGATTGTTTGGATTTTGAAATGCAACCAAAGATCAAGGCTACAATCCCTACAACAAAGCCGATCACCTCACACCTCAATCCTTGGGCCAGTTATATGAAAAACAAAGGAGAATTTTGAAAGCAGAAGGGGATTCTATCTAGATCTGTAAGTCACTAAAACTAGTGCAACTTACCCAAGATGCATCTAGGCTTGTGTTTAACACACTACTGTAGAATATTTCAGAAAAACTGGCCTTTTTAATTCAACCACCTTTACTCCGAGAATCAAAATCAAATGAGAAGTGGTTGCATGCATTTTAAGCATATAAAAGCCCAAACAAGTGAAGACTACTGGTGCCTCAAGACTCTAAGAGGAATTTTACCACGAACCTGAAAATCTACAAAATAAAAATAAAAAAATGCAAGGAAATGAAAGAGGAAGAAGACAGTAGTCACCTAGCACTGGGGCACTTTTAACTGTTCCATAGTGATCGTCAGTCTATGGATACAAGACTTCGGAGGAAGAAGCGCTTTATGCATTTGGTCGCCTCACTTGTGTCCCTTTGGTTTGTGTTCGACTCCTTCAATCCATGAATGTTGAAGACGATGTGATTGCCACCCTCGGTTCCCTTTCACTGGCCCTTAAGACACCTAAGGAGATGTGATGTTTGTTGCAGGTTCAACTACCTTAGAATAATGCCGGCATTGCCTAAGCGTACCTATGCTGGTGAGCATCTTCTTCCTCTTAGTTTCCTTTCAAAATAAAGTCAAAATATGTAGATTAATATAGTGTAGTAAAAAGTTCAAAACAAATTAGAAATTATATGAAATAAAATGGAAAATACTTACCTTGGGATTTTATCCCCTTGATTGCAACTAAGTATGTATGTTTAGCTACGAATGCATAAAATATGAAATATGCAAAGTATTTTAAAAAGAAAGCCTCTTTTTAGTTCATGGGCTATATGTAAGAAATGTAAGATGTTGATGTGATGTGGATAAAGATGGGAGAAGATTTAAACTCACCAAAACTCTCCCAAACCTCAAAAAATTCCTCTCTCTGAAGTGGTTGAACATAAGAATCCTAGCGTTCCATGTAGAATGTAGAGATTCCAACCTTCTACAACCTCTAGACGCCCAACTATATTAATGAAGGAATATTCTTCCAATTAATGGGCAATAAAGCATGGTCAAAGCTTGATTAATGTCATACACAATCAATGGAATTTTCCTTAAATGGAAATAATTTGAATTCAAATTATTCCATAAAAGGAAAAAAAGAGTAGGCAAGGATTTAACTGTCAGGTGTAGGATGCATAAACTACTGCATCTAATGTAAGACACATGAAATCTAGCGTCTTACACACCTAGACTAAAAACTTACCAAATTTGGGATGTCAAGTTAAATGTGGTCAAATGAGTCATTTAATAGGTTAATAATGATCACTAAATAAAGCAAGAAGACTCCTTTAAAATATTAAGAATTTATCTTGAGTCCTGAAAAGGAAAGTTTGGACTAAGGTGTAAGGGGAATGAACTAGATGTGTAAGACGTTAATGTATTAATGTTCAACATAAAATGCAAAGACTCTAGCATCTAACAACAAATGCTAGTTTTTAGGTATCTTACGACTTGGATTAGTAAATGAACCTTTGGAGAGTACTTAGGCTAAAAGAAAGGTCTCTATGGTTGAGTACAACATGAGTACGATGTGTTGAAACTTAATAACAATAGGAGAGTACCAAAACAGGATATCTACAACAAATATTCTGCAAATGAATTATAGATTTCTTTTATGACTCTACTTCCTATTACAAGTTCTTTGAAAAGGAAATTACAAACTTGGTGCAATGAAATATAGAAGAAAGCTGATTACAACTCTTATAAACAAAATAATTAACTACCCTAAAGTTGTTACTTTGATATTCCTGTAACTTGTATTTCCAAACACAAACAAACCACAATCTGCAAACAAGTCACCAAACATGAGTATTGTTGGTACAGGCGATTGTCTATGACACCAAGCAGGTATCTGCAAAAGCTCGTCGATGATGGTGGTGACGAAAGTCGTCATTGACACAACAGGCAACAGAACTTGACGCTGCCGAGACAAGCGACGATCATGTCTGTCCTTTCGACAATAAAAATTTGTTCTCGATAGATTGCATGCCAAACAAGTTTGCTTCTCATACATGCTTTCAAAATAGAAACACCAATTTTATTATTTTTCTTTGAATGATAACTTAGTTGATTTAACCCTACGACTACATGTCCTCAACTTTCAAGTTCCTAGGGCTTGGGTAAGGTCAACTTCATGGAACCTAGGGTCATACAATAGGATTATTAGCACTCTTCTAGTACTACTTTTTGACCTTTGTTAGGATCCACAAAGAGGGCCTAGGCAGAGGATTTGTCTCTCTATAGAGAGGCCCGCAACCTAAGATTTTGTCCTTAGGGATTGTAGCCTAACAAACGAGAATGTGGTATATAGTACTAGAGTATCTTTCTACTAAGGAATGTTATTGACTCAGGGAGAAATAAAGAGTCAATAATAATTCCTTAGGACACCTAAAGTGCTCAATCTAACTATCACAATCAAGCACAAAGCATGGAAAAGTGACTTGCACTGGCTCAATTCACTCGGCTTAATTGCTTTAATTAGAGAGAGATCCCTTAAGGGACTTTATCTTTAATGTCAATCAAATAGTTTCCACCTTATTGGTGGACGACAAATAAAACCCTAGAAATTATTAAAAATCCAAAAAAGGAACAAATGAATGGGATTTTTTTTACTACTATAGATCTAAAAAATGAACGTAAACAAATGAAGAAAACGAATGATCTATAGTAAAACCCTAATCCAGATGTCATTGCTACAACAATTGGTGTTGAAACTCGTCACCGATATCAAAAGCGACTACAACTAGATGTCTTTCTAGTTTAAAAAACTGGATAAAAATTTTGGGTGTCGTGAAACCCTATGCGCACGACCTCTAGACTCAAAACGACACCTAGATCTAAGAAAATAAATAGAGAAAGGAAGGGATACTCACGTAGTACAGAGGATTGGCTCAAAAATCATCCCATCATGATCTCCACTCTCTATAGAATGTGGATTTGGGGTGTGTTGATGGTAACGTTGGTGCTTCCACGTTCATCAACGACACTTGTGATTGCCACTTGTAGATTTGTGATGCCGACTAACAAGGTACCTTCAGGGGATGCAGATATGGATGTAGTGGGCCCTCAGTACACTAAATTAATGGTAGGATATCGTTCAACGACATTCTCATGTTACATGGCATATTCCTTCCCTTTAAAACAAATAAAATAGATCTAGGTTAGCCCAGGCGTGTAGTAAATAATATCAGGAATAATGATAAGCAACATAAATAAATAGAAATAATACTAACCGAGGGGTGGTTTCTTGCATACATATGTGATGACCTATTTAGGAATGCAATGATGCTAAAAAAAGTAGAAATTGGAACAAATATTCCCATGTGCTACATGACGTGGGATGAGGAACTACAGGGGTGGACAGAGTTCTAGGGGCATGCTTAGCTCAAGATGGGCATGATCTCTTTGGATCTAGGTTTTCACTCAAAGAATTGATAGAGTAGGGCTGTGGCATCTCTTAGAATCTCAGCACTCTAGCACTACGTAGATCTCTCCTCTCTTAGATTTTCTCTTTTCAAGAAGTCTCCCCTCAACTCTAGATCTAGGGATTTTTGTATAATATGTTGATGTCATATCTCGTTGAAGGACGTGTAGATATTATTTAGATTTATATTTTAAATCTAAATTTAAATTTTAAAAGATTTAAATCACATATTTTAACTCATCACCTCATGTAGCAGTGACTAGTATAGATATTTTATTTTTCTTGGCTAGAAAATCAATTAAAAGGTAATAAAATAATCTATTTGCTAGTCACCACTACATATGTGCCAAGTTTTAAATTTTAAATTATTAAAAATTAAAATCCCAAACTAAATTGTTACGATCCTAGAAATCGTCTATGACTTAGTCTCCAATTTTAAAATTTTCATCACAATGAAAAGATATTTTTAATAAATATCCAATTTGAACATAGACTTATATATTAAGTAATCTAATTTTAAAATTAATATCTTCTATAATTAATATCTTCATAAAACTAATTAATTACAAACCTCAGTGGAGACAGGTTATAGTCATCGAGGCCTGCTCTACAAGCCAAGGAACAAAGCAACCTCCAAGAAGCCTTTCTTCCACCACTGTTAGCGACCTCCATTAGAGTGCATATGTGATCTATGAACTCTTTTCTTCTCATCTAACAAGTCTTCATGCCCTTCATCTCCATCTCCAGTGGCATCTTCATAAGCCCAAACAAGGGATGTACCACTTCGGCCTCGTGGAACATGATGCCTTCCATTCTAGCCTCAGTTGCAGCTTCTGGTATTCCATAGTCTGGCGAGAGCTGTGTGTGGTTAGAGGAGAGAAATGAGAAGGAGAAGCATTGAAAGTAGGTGATTTTGGAGGAGAAACGGAACTAAGTTCCTGAGGATGGACTCTAAAGGTGATCTCAAAGTGGTCAGTGTCCACCATCGCGGGAGGAGGGGAAGGACGAGAGCTTCCAAATGCCATGAGCAAAATTAAATATGATTAGCAAAGCAACAGAGAGAGATCTGATCAATAATCTATGGGAATGGAGAGGAGTGGAATCCTATTATTTATACCTTATAGATAGAGGGATGGACAATTAGTTAGTTAGGTGCTGCAACGAATGGAGAGAAGAGGGAATAATGGAGTCAAGAGTGATTTGACTTTATTTGTGTAGTTAGAAAGAACTTCTAGATGAAGGCTTTCCTTACTACTTTTCTTAGTTGCAACAAATGAATTCTAGAATGGAAGAAGTCACAATGCTTCTAGATGGTGGTTGGGTAAAAACCAATGTTTCAAGATGGCTAGCATTTTCTTTGGAATGACACTAGTGGGACCAAGAGTGGATCCTTCCTACTATCGTTTAATGGTAGTAATGGAATTCCTCTTTTCTTTGGTCTCCTACAATTCTCTTTTGACTATCTATCTAGATCTGGAAATTCAAACGAAACCATCCTAAATCCAATATAGCCAAAGACCAGGCTAGGGTTGGAGATTTTCTCCCATGTCCTATGGCTTGGCACCACACAGGCTTGAGCCCAAACCTAGGATGAACATGGCTCGATCTGGCTCGTTTTATGTCCAAAATATGCATTAAATAACAATATGTAATTTCAAATATAAATATTAATTTTTAACTTATTATAATTATTTAATAATGTATTTTAACTATATAAAATGAACAATAGATGTCCATTTGAAAGTAGGACATCCTATATAGCAAAACCGATATCCTATTTAAAAGAATGGACGTTCGTTTTAATCAGGAGAACTTCCTAATTTAAAATGGACATTTATTTTTTATTGATTTTATATATATCAAATTTTCAACTATTATAAAATATAACCATTGGATCAAGTCGACCTCTGTTTTTAGAAATGGAAGCTCACTTTCATATACGGGCGTTTGTTTTAATTTATTTTTCCTATTTTTTAGTTTTAAATTTCAACAACTATAAAATAAAAACATTGTATGAAGTGGACGTCTATTTCCAAATATAGACATCCATTTACAACACTACTAGGAATTCTACACTTGCGAGGACTTCACATGAAGATGTCCTTACTAAATGTTAGCAATGACGTAACAAGAACATGTCCTTACTTAGTCCTCACAAAATTGACTTAAAATATTTCATGCACGAGCCTTTTCCCCTTTTTTCCAACCTCTCCACTCTTTCTTTCCTCTTCCTTTCTTCCATCTATTCTCTCTCTTCTAGCAATCACCACCACCATCGCAGTCGCCCTCATCCTCTCCTTCCACCACCCTTGACCTTTCCTTCACCGCCGCTACTTCTCCTCTCTAGCCCTAAGCCTCTTAGCTTCTCTCTCTGGCCTGTGCCTATCCCTCTCTCTCTGCACGTCTCTCTCTCTCTATGTGTGTAACACTAGGGCCCAATTGTCCAATTTATATATAAACCATTATAATATTGTAATATTTGTGTGAATGGTTTAATTATGGATAATCAGACCTTTTGATTGGCTTATTGGTGTTGGTTCCCTAGTTATGTGACTGTCTGCCTTTTCGTGCACCTAAGTGTGTGCGTGTGGGAGCTACACGGACTCGATCAAACTTGGCATAGTTGCCTCGATTTGCGTGCCCATCTTTTTCCCTTTTTCTTTCTCCTTTCTTTTATCTTTTCCTCTCACTTTCTCCCCCACCTCTCACGCGAACCCCTTCTTCTCCTTCTCTTTTTCTCCTTCATGTGTCCACTAGGTTTGCCCTATCTTGTCCCCTCCACCATCCTAGAAAAAGTTGTTGGGCGTCGGCAAGATTCGTAGGTGGTAGGCCAGAGCGAGGAGATAAGAAGATTGGAGGAGGAGGCGCTTTAGGTGTTGCATGGGGAGAGAGATAGAGAGAGAGAGACTGATCCAGAGAGAAAGAGAGAAGAGTCGATCTTGAGAGTGGGTGAGTCATTGACTGAAAGACCTAGCGTTGCGTCGAAGGTGCACCGGAGCTCACCGATGACCGGAGGTCACTGAAGGAGGAGGCGGATCACCGGAGAGTCGGCCGCTATGCATCCAATCGTCTATCCCTTCTGTGTTCCTATTTTCGGAAAGGAATTAAAATACCTAAAAGCATGCAAAAATGTGGAAAACAATGTTGATTATGTGGGGAATTGAATGGATTTCATGTGTGTGTTGAGATCCTGGAATTGCATGTGGTTTTGATATGGTTTATGCATGGAAATTTGTTGCCTGTGTTTAAGGATAAAACCTAAGCATGATACTTTTAAGAATTTATATCTTGTTGCATGATTAATGGAATTCAGTTTTGTTTGAGGGTTTTGAAGTAGACTTGAGAGTATACACCTTGTAATTATTTCATGATTTATGTGGTTTTATGTTTGCCAAAATGGCCTATTGAAGCCAAGGACTCAGAAACTCTATTTCTGAATTCTACCTAGTATGCCTGATGCACGTGGATCATGCGTAGGTTGGGCAAGGGTTTTTGATGGTGTTTTCCTACATCATGAGGACATAACCCATGTTTAATAATTGTTTAGGCATGGAAAATGAGATTCTATGTTAATGTGTTGATTTATGGAATTAAATGATAAAGATGGTGATTTATTGGATTATTAAATGGATTTTTATGAATTAAATGGACATCCATGTTGTTAAATGTGTTTTGGTTATCCAGAAAACGGCTATTACATTGCCTTGATATGGTATGTTATGGTTTGATGGATTTTGTGAGTTTGTGGCAAAGGATGTATGCGCTGTGTTTTTGAAAAAACGATTTTTACCTAGGGCAAGTGGACCTGTGTGGGTTTCTAGGGAAATTTTGTGGCGTTTTCCTGTGATTTTTGAGAGTAAATCATGATTTAATATGGTTATGACGCAATATGTGTGGCTTTGGGCATGAGACACATGAATATGAATGGATTTATGTGGTTTTAGGCATGAGACCCAATAATGATGAAAATGAATGAGTTGGTGATGATTTTTGGACATGAGACTCATGTTTTGAATAAAGGAATAGAGTTTCCTGAATGAAAGGTTTTGAAAAGTGGTTTTGAGGAAAAAGCTGCATGTTTTGAAAATGATTTTAAAATGTTGAGGCTGGTTGGTCGAGACAGTGTTATCCTACACGAAGAGTTTCACCACGGTAGTGTAATGTGGTAGGGGAAATGATGTCGTTGTTGGCTACTAGTGTGCCTGGTTACCTCTGATCAAGATAACACTATTGAAAATGAATGTAATTGTATGGTTTTGAGCTAAAATCAGACTTAGTGTTTTGGCATGAGATTTTAGTCGGATTCTAGTAGAAAATGAAAATTGTGGTTCAAACTAGTTACCAGCCAATGCATGATTTTGTTTTGAGTCTTGTGAGGCATTATGTTTTAAGTTGGATCTGGTCGAGAATGTGGATTTCTCGAAACTCATAATGATTTGAAAATGCATGAGATTTAAGAAAAAGGAAAATGATTGAAAAACATGGTTTTGGGAATGAATTCTCGTTGTTTTAGTCAGGCTTTGTGGTTTTCCCGAGGTTTGTGAAAAGATTTTATAAAGATAGAAAATTAGAGTTTTCATGTGGTTTTTCATAGTGAGGCACGTACTAGGTGACCATAAAGTCACTCACGCGTGTTTTGGTTACGTTTGGCTTTTTAGGTACATGGTTGGGTGTAGTTTGGTTGCTAGTGTTGGAGTTTCAGAGCCACTAGTCGCATGCCATTTCTAGGTAGGCTTTCCCCTATTATTTTAATTTTTGTAAATTATTACAATTAAGGGATTGATGCTATTTAGGTAGCGTTCCTGGGTTTAAGGCATTACAGAATGGTATCAGTGCCTTGGTTTACGAAGGTGCATTGGCTTGGTAGGTGTTCGACATAGTGGTCCAATGGAACTACATGAGTAGGATAGCTGCACATGATTTTGATTGTCTGTTTGCCTTCTTGTGTTTGGCAAGAAGATGAGGAGAGGCCATGGTCATGGTAAGACCCCTGTGTCCGACTCAGGTGTAGAGGAGGGCAGTGCTTTGAGGGGCATGCGGAAAGACTTTAGTGAGATGATGCGAGACTTCGTCCAGTCCTTTGGCAACAGCAATGATAAGGCGAAGAGAGACCCATGGGTCAAGCAACTTCACAAGCTAGGTGTGCCAACTTTGGATGGGTGCGGCAATCAGAGGAGTGTGAGACTTTTTTCCAAGAGGTGGAGAAGATCTTAGAGGGGATTGAATGTCTAGCGGAGAAGTTGGTCCATATAGCTGCCTTTTAGCTCAAGGGTGTTGTAGATCAGTGGTGGAGGGTGACGTGTTGCACCAAGTTCTAGAATGTGGACCTTTTGATGATTTCATGGGAGGACTTCTAGGAGGTGTTCTATGAGGGGTTCTTCCCTGAGCACAAGGGGGATAAGCTGGATAGAGATTTCAGGAACGTGAAGCAAGGGAATTTGTATGTGGTTGACTATGAGGCAACCTACCTTCAATTAGAGTAGTTCTCTTAGGCTGTTGTCACTGAGAAGACTCGAGCCAATAAATTTGTGGAGGGTCTTAATCCAGCACTTAGATCGAGAGTAATTGGCTTTCGATGTCTAACCTTGACGAATGCCATTGAGCTTGTCAGCTGCTACGAGGATGAACGTTGTCTGTTCCAAGAAGAATATCCTAAGAAAGACAAGGGGAAGAAGTTCACCTCAAGACCTTCTGTCTTTGGAGCGTCGAGTTCTGGGAGTTCCAGTAGCTCTGGGAAGAAGAGAAATGAGTGGTCTTCTACTGATGGAGAAGAATATGTTGGATTCAATCAAGCAGTGGCCCGAGAGGACCTTGCCACGTCTTTGGTAAGAAGGGGCACTTAGCATAGCATTGCAATGTTGGCACCAGCAAAAGAAGAGCTTAGAGGGTGTGGTATGCTACAACTACAAGAAGTTTGGACATTTCTAGGACTGTCCTAATTCGCCAAAGCCAATTGAGAATGTACCTCGTCAGCCTACCAAGGGTAGGGTATTTACCAGTGTTGCCCAAGATGCTGGCCCATCAGGAGTTGTGGTAGAAGGTGAGCATTGGTGTGGCCCCGTAATTTGAATCTTGTCTTGTGTTATGGATCCTTTGTATTATCAACACTATATTTTGTATTAATGACTATGATTATGATTATGATTATGGTTATGTTTTGGATGTGTTGATGTTAGGATCTTTCCTTGTTGCTGTCCGGATGGTTCATTCTCATTTGTCTCCAAGTCGTTTGTAGTTGAGATCGAGACCAAGCTAGTTAGGTTGGCATTTCACTTGGATGTAGTCACTCCATTGGGAGAGCACAGTCTAGTGTGGAGATATTTGAGACTAGTGGATATTCAGCTGGGAGACAAGAATTTTCAGGCTAGCTTAATCTTAATAGACATGCAAGATTATGTTGTCATCATAGGAATGGATTGGCTCACGTAGCATTCAGCCATGATTGATTGTGCCAAGAGAAGAGTTCTAGCAAAGTGTCCAGGCCAAGGCTGGTGCGTTGTGGAAGGTACCAGACTGGGCGAGCCTAGCAAAGTGATATTAGCAATCAAGACCTATCGTCATTTGGCAAAGGATTGTGTGGGCTACTTGGCATGTGTGACTATTTCTATTTCACCTGTGTTTGGAATTCAAGATTTACCAATTGTAGACACCCCAATTTTGCAATTTTGTAGGCTTGCAGGATGAATATGGTGGCTGGGTTCTTAATCAAATGAACTCAAACCCTAGTTTAGTTCCTGAAGCCCATGAAGGCCCATGAAGACTCACCAAGGCCCATTTAATTCAACCAAAGCCCAACAAGCCCATGAAGGCCCACCAAAGCCCATTAATCCCACCAAGACCCATGAAGGCCCACCAAAGCCCATTTAAGCCCACTTTCTCAAACATCCTTAGGTTTGTTATAGGGTTGTTAGAGTTTGTTAGTGATTAGTTAGAAGGTTAAGAGTTGGTTAGGTTGTTAAGAAGTTGTTAGGTAGTTATAGTTTGTTGGAATGGGTTGTTATGGTTTTGTTAGGAGCTAGTGGTCTTCCTTGGCTATAAATAGAGGACTGGTGGACTGAGTGAGGGGAGGAATGTCCGATTGAGAGATCCAGGAAGAGAGGAAAGATCGCAGAGGTGAGAAGCAAGCAGTTCCGGCCACCTCCGGCGAGCTACAAGGGAAAACTCACGCTGCCAGACCAGGTACGCCCCCCATCAGCCTCCCTTGCTTTAAATTCTAGCTTCTTAGGTCTCCCTTCATCTTCCCTAAGTGATTCTAGACATACCAGAGGCTTTATCTGGCTGGAATCAAAGTTTTAGCCTCGCCGTCACCGTTTTCCGGTGACCTAGGTGGGGGAAGGGATCTGCTATTCGGATCGTGCCCAAAAACATTAGGTCTTCCTCCCCCTACGCTCCTCAAACTTCTCCAATGCTTTGGATGCCCCGTCGATCCTCCTACAAGCCTTCAGTGGAAGCTCACCGGAGTCACGCACGCCGTCGCCGGAGAAGAAAGGTTGCAGAGAACGTGATCCGGTGTTCCACGCTTTGCAACGACCCACTGGCTCTTGGGAAACCTTCCACAACACTCCCGCTATGCTTTGGAGCATCCACGACCTTTTCTCAAGCCCTGAGCGACCTCCGCAGTCGAGCTCGCTAGAGGGAATAAAGACGATGGCGAGTAGGATCAGATGGTGAGGGAGCAGTGCCAGTCGCACTTTTGGATGAAAGAAGATCCTCCACTCGACGTCTCGACCTCTAGATCACACGCCGCGACCCTTCAGCAGCCTCTTCCTTCTCCGACGCCGTCGCCAAAGTGCCTCAATGGCGAGGGAGGTGGGAGACCCACTCCCACCGTTGGATCTCTGATCCATCCCATTGGATCTTCTCCCCTCCTTCTCTTCTTGCTTCTCGTAGGGTCCAATCTTGGATCCGACAACGAGAGAGCTTCCAATGACCCCTCCGACAGTCGTCGACGGCGGAGCTCCGTCACCGACGGCCGTCGATTTTTTCCTTTTAAAAATTTTTTAAAAAAAATTTCTTTAAATAAACCTCTGAAACTTTTCATCTGTTGCACTTAGGTCCTTTTTTTATTACAAATAGGTCCTTTTCTTACACTTAGGTCCTTACACATTTTTCTTAATTCGTTTGAATAAAGTTTTAACCTAAAATATTGCATTATGCTCCTTGAACATTCAAAATAATGTTTTCCAGGTTTAAAAGTTTAACAAAAACCCTTGGAGTTTCTTTTCATGCATTTTAATCCAATATTTTTGCATAAAAGGCCCTAAACTTCTCTGAAACCTTTCTGAATGCACTTTTTCTATCAAAATTGTATTTAAACCCCTGAACAGCATCAAAATAACTCTCTAGAATGCGTTTTTTCCTGGTTAAATTGCATTTTAACCCCTAAGTTCTTTTGGAACTCTTCTGAATGCATATTTCTCTAGTTAAATTGCATTTTAGCCCTTGTATTCTTCTGAAACTCTTCTGAATGCATTAATTATCTGGATAAATTGTATTTTAGCCCCTGCACTTTCCTGATTTCGCACTGAATGCCTGTTTTCTAGGGTAAATTTACTGTTTTTCCCCTGAAACTTTCTAAGACATTCCTGAATCCATTTGCTTGCATATTTTACCCTGAATTTCCATTGAATTGCATTAAATGGATGTTTTAGTGGCAGAATTGCTTTTTAACCCCTAGGAAACATCAATTTGGCTAGAAATGCACATATTTGCACATTTGACCTCAGGTTTCTTCATAATTGCATAGAGTGTGTTTTCCTATGTATTTTTGATGATTTAGGCTTCAGAATTTCAGTTTTTATTCAGAATTTGGGTTTTTGCACAAAGGCCTTTGGAATTCGTATTTTTACACTAACACATGCATTTTGCACATTTTGTCGCACTTTTTCATGCAATTTTCTTGCCTTTTCTTCTTTACTTTGCGCACGCTTTTCCAACTCTTTTCGAGCTTGGTTTTCTCACCGTCTCCCTGATTCTTTTCGATTTTCACATCTTTAGATTTGATTTGGTTTTCCATCGCCTGAGGGCGTACATTAAAAGGCTTCACAAAGCCGACATGGTCCCGAAAGAGGATTATTTTCTCAATTTGATTTTCTCAAATTTCTTAAAGTTTTTGCTAATTTGTGTGACGCTTTCTAAGAATTTCACGATTTTCCTCATCTCTCAAGGGCATACAATAAAGTGGCATTCTCGATGCCTACATTTGACCATCGGATTAACTCTTTCCCTTTATTTCATTTCTTCTCTTCGATTTGGCATGTATTTCAGTCATCTTTAGCGTGAGCATTCAGAATAAGCAAGCACACACCCATTAGACCATTGGCAAGTAGGAAACCTAGAAAGACAGAGTTTTCTCAGGCGCATGGGGGTGCCTAACCCCTTCTCTATGTGTAACCAAAATCCTTACCCTTTCTCTGGCCTGCATTCATTTGTGCATTTTATCCATTAAGCACGGAGCATACATGTTTTCTGCATCCCGTTTGCTTCTTGGTTTTCTTGTGTGTTTGGTTTTCCTCGTCTTTCCATTAAAAGACTAGGTGGCGACTCCTTTCCTTATCCTTTCTCATCTTCCCTTGGTGTCTCCGAGTCTAGTCTTCTTGTCCAGATTCACCATCTTTGCCATGACCATATCGAGTCCCCTCGAGTGCTTCCACGCACCCGGTAAGGGAGAGCCATGCAGGGTTCCACCGGCATGGTCACAAGAACTGGCGACTCCGCTGGGGATAACCAGATTCTAGCTTTCGTTCTGGTTTCCTTACTTGTCTTTGGTCTGTTTACATGGTGCTTGTTTGCTTGTTCTGTTTGCTTGTACATATTTGACTACACATGCCTTTTTGCTTTCTTTTACACTGTTGCTATGCCACCGCACATGCACATGACTTAATTCATGCTTTATTTGTCGATACTTGCTTTTATTCACATACTTGAGCACTACACCAGCACATGCCATGTTCATGTCTTTTGTCTGACTTGTTTGGATGCCATGCTTGTGTGTTTTTCCTTTTATTTGAATTTGCCATGATTAGGAGAGTAGAGACATGTTTGCCTCCCTATCTGGTTAAAATAAAACACACAAACTCAGATGAACAAATAAT
>JAMKQA010026049.1:0-12450 GCA_024699735.1 Posidonia australis
CTCACTTTTGTCTACTGATGCTGGGCTGCTATTGGGCCTGGCTTCAGGTGGGGCTTGGAGCCTACTGAGGTTTTTTCCAACCTCATGCTGTAAATAATTTCCTTTTTTTATATATTGAGGGTCTACCTCCTTACTTGTGGCAAAAAAAAAATTTCATTCTGCCATCAGAGCTTGCCGGCCATTTGGTGCCTTCTGGTAACCCCCACTTGATGATCAACAATCTGTGTCGCAAATGGGGATATGAGAAAGGATCACCTCTTGGGCTTTATGGTGAGGGAATCGTCGAGCCGATCGAAGTCGAAGAATGGGTCGAGAAAGACGGTTTGGGTTACGAGCGAGGTAGTCAGAGGAAGCGATCACAGCACCGGGGTAAGTCTTCCAGGATTGTTATTCCACGAGATTTATCCAACTTTGTTAGCGCAGGCATCATGGATCCAAACCGCAGCTCCCACGTAATGTCAGCATCACTAGCCTGGATCTGTCTAGAGGGTTCGTATCAAAATAACAGCCAGCCAGAACAGCAGAGCATATGCCAGGGTATCATGCAGAGCAGAGAGCAGGCAGAGCAGTCAACAACTCAGATTCTGGTCCAAAGGACAAACTCAGATGATGATATCGGGGATCTGGACCTGTTATTTCAGGAGCAGCTAGACATGCTTGCAGAAGATATAGCAGAGCATGACCGCAGAAGGAAGGGAAAAGCAGTTGTTACAGCACCACCAGCAGACACACCAGTACCACCCCAGGACCAGGCTTCGATTATGGTCCTGCAAGAAATAGATGAAAGGGATACTAGACCATTGGAGTTAATCTCCTGTCAGTCGGGAGGCGGGTCTAGTTGGTATTGGCAATACAGGCCTCACCTTGAGGGTGAGGATCAGAATCATGAAGTAAGCACGAGTGGGATAGATGGCGGCCCCACCAGTCTACAGCAGAGTAGCCGCTAGCAAACAAAATTTTGTACAGTTAGCAAAAACAAGAATAAAGAGGCATCCACATCGGAGGCAGAGACTCTTAGCTCCTCAGATCGTCTAGACGGAGAAGCACGAGCAGCATTGCAATGTCGGCATAGAAACACAAGGTCACTATGACAGTCCTTAAATGCCATTAGGGCGCAAAATCAAAGGAAGTCTTTTCAGTGGACATCACCGACCCGACATTTGACAAGGAGGCCCTGTTAGGGGGTGCATTCTTCCTTGAAGGCATGGACCATGCAGAGCAATCAGAGCCAGTCAACGCCTCCTACTTAAAGAAGTACTATCAGTGACTCTTGGTCAGTCCTGATGCCTTGCACCGTGAGTCATGCATCATTATATAGCATAAATAATCTCCTGCATCTTTTTCTTTTTTGCATTAGCATCATCATTGCCCAATGAGGAAAATTGGGAGCCTGCCTGCGAAAGATGTGTCAAGTCCTCCTCATGTGCCACTACCCTAGAAGCTTAGGACGTGAGAGAGAGAGATTTCAGAGAAATGGGCTAAATGTACAAATTCCCATGGTTCCTATATCTCGAGAGAGAGTTAAAATGTTAGGTCTAGAAAGAGAGTGAGCAGTAAGGGGAAAAATACACAAGACCATGGAGCACAAAAGAAATAAGAAGAGAGAAGTAGTAGACAGAAGCTGAGCTCCGCTGAGAGAAGCATGTGAACAACCTTACTCCTACTATCTAGCTTGAAAAGGAGTTGAAGCATGCACTTGCAAAGCCCAAATGATCAAAGGGACTAGCCACCCCTTCAGCACAACAGAAATAGCAGCCAACCCCCTCAGCATAAGTGTTTATTACCTTCAAGCAGGAGTAAGGTCAATTAACATGCCTTTGAGGGAGAAAAGAAAAATGAATCCTCAAAAAAGTAGATATAGGACCCTAAGACTTTGGCATTGAGGCCCATAAATCTGAAGGAGAGCCACAAAAAACCTAAGTGCTTAGGTTAGTATCACATGAGTCGAGGACAGTGTCACCTCTTATAGCAGGCAAAACAGGCTTCTTTGGTGCTGAGGGCACCAATATATCAATTAAACATTTCTATGCATTTTATTCGCATTTCGACCTGGGGCATGTCAGCTACCTTATGAGTCGTGTAAGCATTTAGCTAGGGTGCATGTTAGTTAAGCATAATTGCAAGGCATTTTATTTCATATTTCGACCAGGGTCATGTCAGCTGCCTTATAAGTCGAATAAGCATTTAGCTAGGGCACATGTCTAGTTAAGCATAATCGTAAGGCATTTTGTTCATATTTCGACCAAGGGCATGTCAGCTACCTTATGAGTCGTGGTTTGAGCAAGCAAGCGTTCGACCAGGGGTATGATAGTCACGTCTTTAAAATGGAGGGATTTGAAATCGAAGACATCCCAATTAAATTGATTCTGATTGGCAGATATAGACTTGCAAGAATCAGTAAACAATGCAAAGCAACATCAATTTTATTATGCCCTATCATGAATACAAATATCGCTAATCAGTTCGGGGCCTCTTTGAACTGCTAGCCTCCATGAAATTGGTGCCACTAAGCAGAATCTCGCTCAAGGGCCACGTCTCTCTTATCTCAGCCTCGTATCCAGCTGTGCAGCCAGAGCCTTTGATGATGGCAAGACTAGAGGACTTGATACCAGCACTCATTCGTCGGGCCAACTCAGTAGTAGATGCATTTGAGCCTGCAACAAGCTTTTTCAGTCCATCCAGGCAGGGGCTTTGCTCTATGGAGTCTTGGCAGAAGCCAAACTGGCGAAGGACCCAGACAGGGTGATACTCCACGCCTCCAAAGAATCCAGGGAGGACCACGAGTCGCATGTCCGTGGCGTTAAAAAGGGCAGTAAAGTTCTGTGATGCAGAGGATATGATGCACCATGTCACAGAATCCGCATCAAGATTCCGCAGCTTGTCACACAACTCATGCACCCCGGATAGTGACCTCGAATGGTGGGTGCGGCTATAAGCTTCAAAGGCGGAAGGCCGAGGACGCAGAATTTTCATTCCCATATGGGCGGCAAACCAAACCTGGCAAAAATGGAGCCATGGTTAATAAAAGCACAGCAAAATAATATTAAATATTGCCCATGATTTGCTTACCTGCACCAGGGCGCCACATCCATAGAAGTGGCGGGAGCGCCTCAACGCCCGGTCCAAGCTGACATAGGTTTCGGCAAGAAGGATAGGGGCCAAGTCAATCTAGCGAACCACTACCGCCCAGGCTATTTCTGCTACTTCAATAGCCACAGTCGTCCGACCATGGCTAAAGACCAGCTCCCCAAGAAAGCGCAGCACAAAGCAATGTAGCCATAGGGTACCCATGGAGGAGCGGGAACCAATGATTGAATCGAAATAATCCAAGCACACCATGGGAGTAGGACCATCTCTACTGATGAGTTTCTCCTCACAAACCTCTTTGGCAATACACGTGAGCCGGCTCATGACATGTGCATAACTGGCATGGCAGTAAAACACTGGTGGGGACATGAACGGGGACAGACCACAGATTCACCGGACTTCCTCCAGAGTTAGAGTCATCTCCACTTTCCCAAAGCAGAAAACATGCAGGGCTGGTTTCCAGAATCGGGCCATGGCACATAGCAAATGCCAGTTAACCTCCACTTATTCTCAGGAGGGAAGAAGAAATACCCTAAATCCGGAGTTGCTTCCGGTCATCGGCTGTCAAAGCATCAATCCAGCCAAGCAAGGCGTCAGAGCAGTGCCTATGGCTCACCATGGTGGGATAGCTCTGCAGGCACAGATCTAAACCAAATATGGCAGTAAAAGATGGAACTTGATATGAGCAGGGGACAAGCATAGCAATCTAGCATGGTGATACAAGAAACATATGCAAAAAAAATCAAGAAGCATTGTTCAAAGTCTGCAGCCATATAACAGGGAAACAAAAATCCGCAGACATGTAGCAGGAAGGCAAGTTTACAAAGGCGATAACAGAAAACAAGCAGCATCTGCAAAAACAAAACAGGAAAACACATACCATCGTGATGCAGAATCCGCGTCTAGGAAGATCAAAAGATGAGCAGAAATGAAGAAGCAAGGTCTGCCGTCGAGGTTTTTCAGAGAGGACGGCGCTGCCTCTCGCAGGATGCAGCCTTATATAGAAGACCAGGAAGGGCGATCCTTTATCCTCGTATCTTTTCGCGATTGCTATGCAAGCCCTCTCTGCGAGAATGTCGCAGGCTGAAAGGCTTCAACAGATTCAGCCGATGAAATGTGGTGCTTTAACCGTCTCCCATATAATATTTGCTGATGATCTCATGGTTTTTCTTAAAGCAAACAAGCAGAACGCGCGGCAGTTGAAGCATATCATTGATGATTTCTCTGAGGCCTCGGGGATGAGGATTAATCACCTTAAAAGCTCAATTTCTTTTGGTGGTCCACTGCAACATTCTAACTGGATTGCGACGCACCTGGGTTTATCTGTGTGTGAACTCCCGATCAGATACCTTGGGCTTCCTCTGATTTCCAAGCGTCTTTCGGCTGGTGCTTGTGATCCTCTACTGCAAGCTATTAGGCAAAGGCTGCAAACCTGGAAGGCGAAGCTTCTTTCGTATGCGGGTAGAGTAGAACTCATTCGCTCGGTTCTCTCCACTTTGCATATCTACTGGACGACAAACTTCGCTCTGCCGGCGAGTGTGCTCAAAGAGATCGAGAAACTTATGATGAATTTCTTATGGTTTGGGGATGCAAAGGGTCGATGTGTTTTCATCTCCTGGCGAAATTTTTGTCGGCCTACCAATGAGGGGGGGCTTGGTATTCGTCGTGTGGATGACACTAACTCTGCGAATATGATGAGGCTCCTCTGGAAGGTGGTTTCCAACCACTCTGCGATTTGGGTCCAATGGATGCGACAGAAGTACCTGAAAGATGGTTCCATCTGGCACTCGAGGCCTCCTCAAAGTTTTTCCTGGGCTTGGCGTGGCATCCTCAATGCTCGTACTCTTATGCGCGATAAGGTGCATTACTGTATTGGTAATGGGACTAGCTTCCTTTTCCTCCATGACCCCTGGCTGAATCAGAGTACCATCTGGGATAGTGGGGGGGAGCGCCTTTGGCGGGATCTGGTCTGTGACTCTCGTACACTTGTTAGTCGTTTCATCTGCAATGGTTCGTGGGCTCTTCCTGGTATGCATACTATGGAGATGAGGGATATCTGGCCTGACATTATGTCGACTCCCATTGCTGGTGGCGATGACACTATTCGCTGGTTGGATGGTGTGGCTCATTTCACTGTTAATTCTGCGTGGGAGTCTATCCATGACAAAAGCTTGGAGGTTCCCTGGAGGTTTTTGGTCTGGCAGAGGGGAGTCACCCCGAGACACGCTTTCACCTCTTGGAGGGCGTTGTTGCACGGCCTTCCAACTCACGATGCCTTGAAGAGGCGGGGAATTGCTATTTTCTCTAGATGTGCGCTCTGCTATCGAGAGATGGACTCCTTGGACCATCTCTTCTGGCGGTGTGATTTCTCCATTCAGATTTGGATGCAGCTTCTCCCGGACTTTGGCAGAATTCCTGCTGCCTCCTTTGCTGAAGCTGCCTCGACTTACTTTTCTTCTATTCTGAACAGCCAGGATTGGAGGCAGTAGTTTAGAGGAATTGCGTTAATCTTCACTGAAGTGACTGGTCGTCTCTGGTATGAAAGAAACAAGAGGCTCTTCGACGATAGCTATATGCCTAGGGAGGCCTACAGGATCTGTGCGATGGTAGGGAATAGTTGATCTGCTGCCCTTGTTGCCTTCGGTGGTAGCGGGCTGCATGGGACTGTGCGTGATGTCCATTTCTTGCTGACGAGATGTGGGTGTTGTGGGCCACTTTTGGGCCTGCTCGTGGTGCGGTTTGCTCTGCTGCTTCAGGGGTCCCTTGCACTGGTTACTCTCCTTGAGTTTTTGGGCCTGCGAGCCCTGTTGGGGTTGATCCACCCTGTTACAGTTGATTCTCTGGTTTTATTTTGGGTTTAGGGTCGGGCCTTATGAGCATCTTGTTTTCTGGTATTCTCTGTTAGGGGATGGTTGGTTTCTGCCAAGTGTTGGCTTCTCTTTTGATAGACCAAGGGTGGCCAAGGGCCTTGTATGGGCTATATTGCTCTAGTTCTAGGTCATCTTTGGACTCAATCTTTTTGTACATTTTTAACTTTTATACAATTTGAGGGTCTCCCTCCTTACTCTCGACAAAAAAAATGACCAGGAAGGGTTTCAGCAGAAAATGGAAACGAAACTCGCCATTTCTAGAGACGCACCTATGAGGCGTCTATCACAGACGCACTTATGCGGTGCACCGAGGCGGCGCACCTAGGTGGCACCTGGAATGATAGAAAATTTCAGCAGCACCTGTTCAGAATATTGACATCGCCAAAATCGATGCCAATTGTTTAACCTTGCATAGAATATCTGTTTGCATACAACCTGCACATACAAAACCCCGAAGGGTACATCGCAGAATCTGAGGATCTCTTATACATTTTTTTAGAAAATGTTACAAAGTGCCATTGTTATTACAGAATTTCCAGCAAATTTATTTATAAAGCTACTCTTCCTCTGAATCTTCCTCATCGGACGCTGCCTTTTGGAAATACTCGGCCAAGAGTTTGTTGCCTCGTCGAGTGATTCAGCGTGACCACTGAGCAGCTGCGGCAGCCAGAGAACGAGGAGTAGAGTCGCGAACCGCCTGGGTGACCTCGGAATCTGAATGGTCCTCCTCAGACGCCTCCATAGTGAAATCCCCGCTGCTGGCTACATTCGCTCTCTGAACAGGAAAATCTTGCTGCAAAAGCAAACCTGTGTTAGAAATGAGGATTTTTAAAATGGCAGCAGAGGCAGAAGAGAGAAGCATACCCTGATAATGTTGCGCCAGTGCAGCTCCTGCAAATAACAAATATGTCAGATACAGTCAAGATGGCAGTTTGCAAAGTAAGAATTTACCCTCTTTCGGTGAATGTCAGCATAGAAGGCGCCGAATTGCTCCTCGAAGTCCTGTGAATTAAAGCAAATGTCAGATTGTCATAGTTCACACAATAGCAATGAAAAGCAGAAATGGAAATCTTGTACCTGGGCCCAGCTAGTTGCATACCACATCCCACGCTGGCTATCCCGCACTGCCTCCTCGAACAGGTACGGCTTCCCTACACGCCTGTACTAAGAAAGGTAATCCATATAGTTAACTTCTCGAAGGACGTGCCTGTCTTGAGAAGCTATGGCAGCTGCATGCCGGCTTCTAACAACCGAACGAGTTGTAGCCGGGCGATCCATGTCAGCAAGAGGAGGGGCAGGAATGCAGAATACATCAGAGAACTGATGCCGCACACGCCCTGGGAGGTAGTAGGCCGACTTCTTCATGCAATAGAATCTCACCTGTTTATCCCTAAGAACGCGTCCAGAGTTCAAGGGAGCCCAGTCGAAGCCATCATATCGAGCAAATGGGCGTAGGTGGACCTGTTACAGAAACAGGAAATTGTAAGTAAAGAAAGTACAACAGGCATGAAAAGTTAAAAGGTAGAAGGAGACTTACATCCTCAAGTTCTACCAGGTCCAGCAGATACTGGTAGGACTCATAGCTAAACACCCCAGCAGCAGCCCGGTGGTCAGGCTCAACCCACTTGCGGGGAAGGGGCAGGAGCTCATCCCGCAGGCGGCCAAAGCAGTGTCCCCTGGTGATGTGCTCCATGATCCAGTACTGTAAATGCAAGCACAAGTCAGTTTATCAAATATAAAGCATAAAAGAAATTTGTTTTGCAAGGTAACAAAAGCAAATACTTACAATCTGCAGAGGGTACAACCCCACATAAGAGCGACGCCCAAGCTTGACCACATTGTCGAGCCCGCAGATCAGCCAAGTGTAGCTAGTGCCAGCCCAGTCATAATGATCTAGGTGCTCCAAGTTGGTCAGATATGCAATCCAATCGACATGGATACAGTAGGCCGACGAGTCGCAGAAGATCATAGCCAGTAGCTCCAGCAGAAAGTGCCTCAGTACAAAATCTGCTTCCTCACTGTCAGGCTCAGGGTTGGGCCAGAATTTGTCCCATTCTCTTAACCACCCCACGGTGATCATATGTTTCCCCCTAGGCGGCTTAGGAGGGGCATGGCCCAGATGTGCAGGCGCAAGGTGGAGGCCGTGGGTGGTCTCACCAATAATGGGCTCGTCACCAAAAGGAAGGCCTGTCAACAGAGTCCACTGATCGGGCAGAACAATCAGCTCACCAAAGGGAAAGTGGAAGGAGTGTGTCTCGAACCTCCACCTTTCTACCAAGGCTCGGAAGAAGTTGTAGTGGCCGTGGATGATGGGTAGGCGCAGCAAACCACCAAATGGAGACCGGTGGTGGAGGAAGTCCTGTAGAAACTCCGGTAGACGGTGGAAATGTTCGAGCATCGGACCCCAGTGGCATCGCATGATCCGGCTTGCATGCACTTCCTGATATGTCAAGCACAGAGTTAAAACCGAGTCAAAAGCGGAAAACAATTTATAATGATTAAAGTACATCAAAGCAGAAGAATTACCCCAAACTCGGGACTCTCGCAGATGTGACGGTCACTCAACAACCGCCCCACGAAATTTCCGGACTCCTGAAAATGCAATTGTCAAAAAACACCGGATTCGAATACCCTTTTAATATTCAGTTCGGGCTTACCTCAGTGGGAATAGCAGGAGTCGAGCTGCTAGAGGCCCGTGACCTCGAAGAACTGTCTCGTCGTCTGGAACGAGAGCTAGAAGGCATGTCCCACGAAGATTCTTGGTCCGGCTTTTCCTTTCTACAGGATGACCCAGTTCCCGAGCCGGGAACCCCACAGCCGGTAGCCAACCATCACTCCCAGCAGCCCGTGCCTTCCCCTAGCGTTTCCGCATTTCCAAGCAGCCACCATGCGGTCCAGTCCGCTGGAGCCAAGCCCGGCAGCCTACAGCCAAAGCACCACAAGTCCGCCGGAGCACGTCGCCGCAACAGCCAAGCCCAGCAACCTGCAGCCGGAGAGCTGCCATACGGCCGGAGCACCGTCTGCAGCCTGCGGCCATTGCTCCCCGCGAGCCGCGACTGCAGGCAAACTCGCAGTCTGCCGCCGCAACCTGCACAGAACAAGCCAGCCGCTCCTTTGCCCATCGGAGCCCTTCCAGCCGTCGCATACAAGCACGCGCAAAGGGGAGAGGAGGTTACCTTCACCGGCGATCCTCGGTGCAGCCAATCCTGGAGGGTCTGATCCATGCCGCCGCGGACCGTGATGCTGCGCGACTACTCCGCACCACGTCGACGCGCCTCGCACGCGCACCAACAGCAAGCACTCCATCGGCACACCTCTCGCGCGCCGCCGCTGCGAGTGAGAGAGGAAGGAGGAATGGGTTCCGCTGCTGAGAAGAAGAGAGGGAGAAGGGTTTCGTTGGGTTTCAGAAATAGAATGAAGAAGAGGAAGAGGCGGTTTAGAGGAAGAAAAATTTAAATGAAACTTTATGCATGATGGTTTTAGAGATATGAAACCCAATCAACAACAAAAAACATGCATAACCAAGCAGCAGCAGCCCCTTGCAGTTCCAAGCAGCAAAAAGAAATATTTCTTGGCAGTTATGGCAGTTAGTCAGTGGGGCACACACATGAAATAAGCCAGGGGTCAGAATGCAAAATGACTGTGACAATTGCGGTCCAGCCCTTATCGCTTCACAACTTATGCATCAAGTGCAGAGTGGCAGTGTTGAACATGTAGCTCACAAAATGCACCATAGGGGTAATTTACAGATAACCCCCTACGTTTTGTAAAATTGCAAATCAGTCCATGAAGGGCTTGGGAAGTTTGTTTCAAAGCAGACATTTGTTGATATACAACGGAACCTCAAATGTCACAGCACGATGACAATACAGCAATCAAAGCAGTTGTGGTTGGGCAATTTGCAGTAAAGCCCAAAAGTTGTGGATATTTGCACATAAGTCCTCGCCTTTTGCAAGCAATTTGGAGAATCACAGCAAGTGAGAGAATTGAGCATGCATCTCGACAGAAGTGCCAGTCTCCGCACCGCAACCTCGGCAATCAGCAAATAACAGTTCCTTCTAGGGGAATAATCATGGGGTTATCGCTTTGTTTTCCGGGATCTCATCCTAAGCGGATGAGACCCTTCGATACCTTTGGATTTCCGTGGGTGCGGAATCCAGCTTGCTTGATCTTGACCGGGCGGTCAAGGTCCTCTGCCCCTTTGGATTTCCGCAGGCGCGGAATCCAGCTTGCTTGACTTTGACCAGGCGGTCAAGGTCCTTTGCCCCTTTGGATTTCCGCGGACGTGGAATCCAACTTGCTTGACTTTGACCGGGCGGTCAAGGTCATTTGCCCCTTTGGATTTCCGCAGGCGCGGAATCCAGCTTGCTTGACTTTGACCGGGCGGTCAAGGTCCTTTGCCCCTTTGGATTTCCATGGGCGCGAGATCCAGCTTGCTTGACTTTGACCAGGCGGTCAAGGTCCTTTGCCCCTTTGGATTTCCGCAGGTGCGGAATCCAGCTTGCTTGACTTTGACCGGGCGGTCAAGGTCCTTTGCCCCTTTGGATTTCCGCGAGTGCGGAATCCAGCTTGCTTGACTTTGAATGGGCGGTCAAGGTCCTTTGCCCCTTTGGATTTCCGCGGGTGCGGAATCCAGCTTCCTTGACTTTGACAGGGCAGTCACGGTCCTTTGCCCCTTTGGATTTCCGCGGGCATGGAATCCAGCTTGCTTGACTTTGACCGGGTGGTCAAGGTCCTCTGCCCCTTCGGATTTCCGCGGGCGCAGAATCCAGCTTGCTTGACTTTGACCAGGCGGTCAAGGTCGTTTGCCCCTTTGGATTTCCACGAGCGCGGAATCCAGCTTGCTTGACTTTGACTGGGCGGTCAAGGTCCTCTGCCCCTTTGGATTTCTGCAGGTGCGAAATCCAGCTTGCTTGACTTTGACCAGGCGGTCAAGGTCCTTTGCCCCTTTGGATTTCCGCGGGCGTGGAATCCAGCTTGCTTGACTTTGACCGGGCAGTCAAGGTCCTCTGCCCTTTTGGATTTCCGTAGGCGCGGAATCCAGCTTGCTTGACTTTGACCGAGCGGTCAAGGTCCTTTGCCCCTTTGGATTTCCGCGGGCGCGGAATCCAGCTTGCTTGATCTTGACCGGGAGATCAAGGTCCTTTGCTCCTTTGGATTTTCGCGAGCGCGAAATCCAACCCCTTGGCTTTAACCGGACGGTTAAAGTCCTTGGTTTCTCGGATTTCCTTGGGCAGGAAATCCCGTGGCTCGACCTTTTGACCGGATGGTCAAGGTCCTAGCCCCTCTCTCGGATTTCCTTGGGCAGAAAATCCCGTGGCTCGACCTTTTGACTGGATGGTCAAGGTCCTAGCCCCTTTCTCGGATTTCCTAGGGCAGGAAATCCCGTGGCTCGACCTTTTGACCGGATGGTCAAGGTCTTAGCCCTTTCCTCGGATTTCCCTGGGCAAGAAATCCAGTTGTTTGACCCTCTGACCGGGCGGTCACGGTCCTTTTTCTTTTCTCTTCTGGATTTTCGCGAGCGCGGAATCTAGTTGTTTGACCCATTGGCCGGGAGCGAAATCTCTTTGTTCGCCCTTGATCCGTGCGGACCAGGCTCTGCTTTGCTTGACAAATATTCTATTTGTCATGCCCTCCCCTTTTCTTGGGCTGGTATCTCCAACTACTCGGTTGACAACCATCACACTGTCAGGCGTCCGGGTTGGCAAGGTTTGGTTAGCTTGTCATATCCTGTCTCTGGGTTGATAACCTCGTAATCCGGCTGATGAGTCCGACAACTTATCATTTTCTTGCCAGTGTTTTCTTCTGTTTGTGTTTTCAGCATTAGCATTAGTTTCGCATCGGCTCTTGCATTGGCATCTCGCATTAGCATTACATCCCCAGCATTTAGATCAGTAGGTGCACGTATTTTGCATTTGCATTTGGCAACAGGTCATGACTTTCGGTGCATTCGCCGAATAAGTGACTAACCGCCTATAGCAAACTCCATCCTTCTGTAACCTCAAAATGGGGGTATCTTGTCAACCCTGAGCATCGATCTTGGTTCCCATCGTCCCTCGACCTCGCTCAGGGAGGGGCATCTATAGACACCCCGATTTTGAGGTGACTCATTGATAAGGTTCCAGTTGTTGCTTTGGATGTGACTGACCCTTGAGCCAACCTCAAGCCCGTAGCAGACCCGCAACCCAATTAGAAAACGAGACAAGTAGGGGAGAGCACTTAGCTAGCACACCTACCTGGCACACTTAGCTAGTACACTTCCCCAGCACACTTAGCTAGCACACCTCCCTAGCACACATAGGTGGCGCACATAGCAGGCGCACATCCCAGGCGCACACCACTTCGCAGGCTGCGGGCTGCTGGCTTTCCACCTCCCATGGCTGTTACCTCTAGCAACGAATATGCCATGGAATATTCCAGGCTTTTCATCTACGAGGCTCTCCCCATTCCCATGAGTTACCCATGAGAAAATCCTATATAAGGACACCCATAG